>JAPDDN010000216.1:0-50000 GCA_027422405.1 Ptychobarbus kaznakovi
ATTTTTGTATGTTTGTTTTTCACGGGAGACGTTAGAAAGAAAAACATGTTTGTTTTCATCCAAATAACTATAGCTCCACATCTGAAGTGTCTTACTTTTGAGCTGATGTCTTCTAGGCTGGAGGTTAAAGTTCATTAATGATCAAATATCTGTAGTTTAACTCGCATCAGGCTACGCGCTCCGCACTTTTACATCTAATCAGTGGATCAATTCTATAAATGAAATCTGGTCATTTATTTGAACGTCAAATTGGTTGTGATTGCAGATTTCAGAGGTTAATGTTTTTACATTTGATGGAATATTATTTATATTTATGCATTTAGCAGATGCTTTTATCCAAAGTAGCAAAAGCAGAGCAAGACAAACATGTTTTTTCTTTAAAATGACGTCCCAGATGAATAATTCACAATAAAACCAGAATCTTAAATTAACAGATCAAATAGAATTGATTTCACGTGACTTTTATGGACTGATTGCTGATTACAAGCAATTATATATATATATAAATAAAATTATTAAAATAAATAAATAAACAAACTAAATACTTTGCAATAATCTTCACTCAGAAATAATTTTAATACGTTGAAATCATTTTAACTCAGAAATTTCCAATAATAATTATGTATCATTTTATTAAATGAGAAATTTTGTTGAAGTAGAAAGTTTTTTGTTTTTTTTATAATCATACTCCAATAATCATTTATTTACAACTTTTAAAAAATCATTACATTTACAATCAGAACATAAATGCATTAATCTGTGCATTTTGAACATGCAATCTGTCATTGATGTGGTAAATAAGCGTGCGTGTATCTGTGGTGTTTAAAGCGTCTCCTCTGAACACACTCCTATAGAAACACAGCTCGTGGGCTCCGACCGTATGATACTGTCCGGATGGAAATGCAATAGTTCAAATGAATAGATTAGCCTGAAATATTCTACTCATATTGTTGGTACCCATATAAAAACAGCACACTTATAATCATTTAATGTGCATTCAAGAGGCATTGTATAATGACATCAAATGACTTTCATATTTTCAGAAATAATGACTTAAATTGGGGTTTGATTCTCAGATAAACTTGTCAGTAGACTTGATGTGTAGAGCACAAGTCATACATATTACTTTTATGATGCATTTATTGTCCCTTTCAGATCTCAAAAGCACTCATCCACATTCACTTTCATTACACTGAAGTTTCGAATAATTATGATTTATGTAATTTTTTGAAAGAAGTCTCCTTTGCTCAGCAATGCTGCATTTATTTGATCAAAATTATAGTAAAAAAGTTCAATATTATTTAAATGTAAAACAGCTGTTTTCTATGTGAATATGTGTTAAACTGTCATTTATTTCTGTATTTTCAGCATCATTACTCCAGTCTTCAGTGTCACATGATCTTCAGAAATCATAATAATATGCTGCTCAATAAACATTTCTGATTATTATCAATGTTGAAAACATTCGTGCTGCATGATATTTTTGTGGAAAGTGATGCATTTTATTTTTAAAGATTGAATAGAAAGTTCAAAAGAACAGCATTTATTTGAAATAGAAATCTTTTCTAACATTATAAATGCTTTTACTGCCACTTCTGATCAATTTAATGCATCCTTGATGAATTAAAGTATTAATTTCTTACATTGCCCAAAAATTTGAATGATAATGTATCATGGCTTCCATAAAAAATGAAGCAGTTGAAATATTACTGTATGAAATAAATGCAGTGTTGGTGAGCAGAAGAGACTTGTTTGAAGGTGGTTCGTTTGGACTGAAGTATTGTGTGTGCTGTGTTTGAGCAGATACACACACAGAGAGACAGCTGTGTGTCCGACAGCTCCTCTGGGAACACTCAAACACTGACCAGGAGATACATGAATGGCATCTCTTATATGACAAGCTGAGTGCAATTTGCCTCTGCATGCGGTTTTTTAATAGGGACTTATATTACACAACACCCAAATCCAGCGACTGACAGCGCTGGCACAAACCCACCAGAGCACCTGAAGGTGTAATAAAACTATTTTAATGCCACAGAATACTGAATATCTGTCAGATATGTGAACATGAACGTACATGCCGACGCTTTTGTCCCAGTCACTGACACTGGAGCTTCTATTCTGGATGCAGCATGAATTATTCATCACCTCACAGCTCAGGTCATCATATGTGAGTCTGGAGAAGAAGAAAGTGTTCAATTATTAAAATAATGTTACTCAACGACAGCAAGCTACAGCTTTGAACGCTTCCACGTCCATCATTTACTCACATCATGTCGTTCCAAGCCAGTATACCTTTCTTTACAATCAGCTCAGATTCTTAAACATCAAATCAGCATTGTTTTAGTATCACTCAAATCATTGTATCGTTTTTTTATATTTTAAATCAGTTTTAATTTTAATTTTAGTTGTATTTAGTATATATATATATATATATATATATATATATATATATATATTGTTATTCATTTTTATTTCAGTTCATTTTAGTACATCAAGTTAAACTATATTAAAATACTGCCTTGCAACTAGCTGACATAATTTGATAGTTTTTATTAATATTTTCAATTTTCTTTTCATTTTCTTATTTTTGTATTTTATTAATAATTTTCATTTAATGTTTCATCTTCCTAATGTGTGTGTGTGTGTGTGTGTGTGTGTTGTGTGTGTGTGTGTGTTGTGTGTGTGTGTGTGTGTGTGTGTGTGTGTGTGTGTGTGTGTGTGTGTGTGTGTGATGTGTGTGTGTGTGTGTGTGTGGGTGTGTGTGTGTGTGTGTGTGTGTGTGTGTGCGTGTGTGTGTGTGTGTTGTGTGTGTGTGGGCATGTTTATGGGTTTATGAGGACACAAATTTGTATAATGACATGGGTATGACATAGGTATTACAAGGAGAAGGTGATTTATGAGGACATTTTCAGTGTCCCCATAATTTAAAACGCTTATAAATCATACAGAGTGAGTTTTTTTTTTAGGGAAAATAGAAATGCACCCGTCTCCTGTGAGGGCTAAGTTTAGGTGTAGGGTAGGTGTAGGGCAATAGCACATACAGCTTGTACAGTATTAAAAAACATTACGCCTATGGAAAGTCCCCGTAACCATAAAAACCACATGTGTGTGTGTGTGTGTGTGTGTGTGTGTGTGTGTGTGTGTGTGTGTGTGTGTGTGTGTGTGTGTGTGTGTGTGTGTGTGTGTGTGTGTGTGTGTGTGTGTGTGTTGTGTGTGTGTGTGTGTGTGTGTGTGTTGTGGTGTGTGTGTGTGTGTGTGTGTGTGTGTGTGTGTGTGTGTGTGTGTGTGTGTGTGGTGTGTGTGTGCGCGCAAATACAACACAGTCGCTGGGTTCATCCATATTTTAACCATCACTGTATTGTATTTAACCCAGCATTTTTTAGAGTTTATATGATCAAGAGCAGCGTGAGCTTTGTGCTAAACATCTATTTTTGTGTTCCACTGAAGAATAACTGCAGATTAGAAGATTTTATGTTGACAGAATGATGATTTTTGGGGGGTCAAACTGTCTCTTTAAGCCACACTCTAAAAAATGCTGGGTTAAATACAATACATTGATGGGTAAAATATGGACGGACCCAGCGATTGGGTTGTTTAGACCCAGTAGTTGGGTCACTGCCCAGAAGGTTGGTTAAACATTAAACCCAACTGTTGGTTGAAAACAACCCAGCATGTGTTCTGTCCAATATTTACCCAGTGCTGGGTTGTATTTAACCCAGCATTTTTTAGAGTGCAGTGTTGTCTGTGCTGCTGCGGCTGCTGCTGTTGTTGTTGTTGTTGTTGTTGTTGATGATGACATCATAACACAGTGCTGGACTGAGGCCGACAGCAGAATGAACCATCACTAGTGTACACAATACTCAGTGTTCTGCATCAGTGGTGTCATTGCCTGCGGCGGCTGATGCACTATTGAACAGGGTTTCCCGGTATAGCGGATTCCCTGCATGATGTCACGTTTGTGTTTGCTGTCTCGCTCATGTTCTGTGGAGAGTCACCCAATGCCTCATGTCCAAGAATAACAAATGAATCCTTCAGATATGATTCTCTGATGTCATCAAACCCATTAGACGGGCAATATTGAAGATTTATCCCATCGTCTGTAACCAATAGCATCAGAGTGCGTTATGCAATAGAGGATTCTGTTTGAGATCAATTGACAAAAGCATCAGAGCAGTCATGCATTTGACTCGTGCATTATATTTCTGCTCTTCTGAATTCATGTGATGCTTTGTGTGAGAAACAGACATCAATTTAAGTCGTTATTTAAGGAAAATATATAAAAATATTATGGCATTGGCATCAAATCTTGCACGAATAAAACAGTTTTAATGACTCAAAAACATCAAATCAATGACTTCTCTTAATGCTTTCTGGGAAAAATGTGTATTCTTATGTACCGTATGATGAAAGTGTATGGAGACGGGTCTTGTTGGGTTCTGAAAAACACAAAAAATACACAAATTAAGCAGGTAAAAGTAGTGTACTTCCACATTTTACATGGAGGACTTTTTTTTACATTACTGATTTGTTTCTTATCAGCTCTTGTAAGATCAGTATGATGTTTTTGAGTCATTAAATACATTTAATTTTGTAAGATTTTACACCAATCAAATGCCTTTTTTTTATTTTGAATAAATAATGACTTAAATGTGTGTCTGTTTCTCACATAAAAGCAGCATATTCAGAAGAACTGAAATATAATGCATGCATATGCACTGCTCTTATGATGTTTTAAACATCACCCAGTACGTTAATTATGACCCTGGAGCACAAAAGCAGTCATAAGTAGCACAGGTATATTTGTAGCAATAGCCAATAATACATTGTATGGCTCAAAATTATCAGTTTTTCTTTTATGACAAAATATCATATGTTCTATGAAGATATTTTGTACCGTAAATATATCAAAACTTAATTTTTGATTAGTAATATGCATTGCTAAGAACTTCATTTGAACAACTTTAAAGATGATTTTCTCAATATTTAGATTTTATTGCACCCTCAGATTCCAGATTTACAAATATTGTCCTATCATAACAAACCATACATCAATGGAAAGATTATTTATTCAGAAAAGTCCTCAAAGTGATGATTTTGAGTCAGTTTTGTGTCTTTTAGAAAGCAAACAGAACATCAGGATGAGGAAACACAGTCTTTACTTGACTTTGCATTGATTCCAGCCCATAAACACACATTTTTATCACATGCAGCTGCCTTGTTCATAAGGGTGCGTTTTCTATACCCTAAAACTAAAACCTGCTGGCATTAGTAGATTTGAAGCTGATTTAAAAAGCCTTTATTTGTGAGGACATCTTCAAACATTTGACCCCTAACAAAGATGAACATGTACAGTGAACACAAACAGAGAGAGAGAGAGAGAGTTGGGAAAGAATGAGAGGAGGAGGTCTGGAGTGGAGAGCGAGCGCAAAGGGGCAGGACTCTTTCTCTTTCTCTCTCTCTTTCTCTCTCTGGTGCTTTTAAGAGGAAACTTTGTGTTTTGTTCTCCAAGTTCACTTTAGTTCTCGCTCCTCTCTCCTCCTGCCTTCATGCGTTTATTTCCGAGACGCGTGAGATGCGCACCGGGTCTCATGGATCAGTCCGGCTCCAATTCCTCACGCAAGTCGTTTTAAAGCTGCGTTTCGGATCGTAATGTTTCCAAAAGTTTTCTGCACCGGATTGAACTACATGGAATAATGTGGCGGATCGTTTTGCTGTGTTGCGCTCTGGAGGGTTCCGTTGCGTTCCGTCCACCTGCGAACGCGTCTCTGCTCGCACCTGTCCGCGGCGTCGTGCGCACCGTGGATCGGATTTATCACGGAGGAGGAAAAGCCGGTTATCTTCTGTACATAGACGAGCAGCGCTTTCAGCTGGATATGGAGCGGGATGAGTCTCTACTGTCTCATCACTTCGGTTTGAACGCAGACGCGCCGCCGCGTCGGGAATGCGTTTACCGCGGCACCGTTAACTCAAACGCGGAGTCGCTTGCGCTTTTCAATCTGTGCGGCGGCGGACTCGACGGGTTTTTTGCGGTGGATGACGCGCGGTACACCGTCACGCCTCTCATCCGAGCGAAGGGCCACGAGAACGACGCGCGCGTCGTCAAGGACGCTGACGCGACGCGTGCTCTCCACTATTACACGCGCGAAAGCTTCGATTTCGAAGCGATGCCCGCGCGGCATAGCTGCGGCACGCGCAACCGCAAAGCGCGGAACCCGCGGACGCAGCGCGACGCGCGTACGCGACGCAAGCGCTCCGTTTCCCGCGCGCGACACGTGGAGCTGCTGCTGGTCGCGGACGCGTCCATGACGAAGAAGTACGGCAAGGACCTGCACCATTACCTGTTGACGCTCGCGTCCATCGCGTCCAAACTCTACGGCCACGCCAGCATCGAGAACCCCATCCGTCTGTCGGTGGTTAAAGTCGCGGTCCTGTCCGAGAACGAGAAGGGCATCGAGGTGTCCAAGAACGCCGCCGTGACGCTCAAGAGCTTCTGTAAATGGCAGAATCAGCAGAACCCTCTGGATGACGATCATCAGCATCACCACGACGCGGCGATCCTCTTCACCAGGCAGGTAAAAACAGACGCGCAGCAGCCTCGGTCAACTGTGTTTACATTGTGAGTGATGCAGGTACAAACACAGCAGCATTTTATTTCAGTCCCAAAGCATCACTGTTTGTTTCCATCACTGAGCCATTGTGTTTTCAACTCCAGTTTTTCAACTGCTTACACACATATTCAAAACTCTTTTATTTACTATCATGCTATTTGGCAACATATAAATGATGGTACATTTCATTACCGTGGTATATTTCAGAGTACCATTGTATTACCATCTGATAGCATCAAACCTCAGTGTGTGTGTGTGTGTGTGTGTGTGTGTTGTGTGTGTGTGGTGTGTTGTGTGTGTGTGTGTGTGTGTGTGCGGTGTGCGTGCGTGCGTGCTTGCGTGCGTGCGGTGCGTGCGTGCGT
Source organism: Ptychobarbus kaznakovi (assembly GCA_027422405.1). Lineage (NCBI taxonomy): Eukaryota > Metazoa > Chordata > Actinopteri > Cypriniformes > Cyprinidae > Ptychobarbus > Ptychobarbus kaznakovi. The sequence continues at coordinate 6,974 of JAPDDN010000216.1, forward strand.
GCGTGCGTGCGTGCGTGTGTGCTGGACTGGGTCGTGCATTGTGACCATGGGAGAGCTGGTTTCGATCATGGGCAGATCTACTGGGAGTCCACGGTTCTTTCTCTCCCGTTCTACAGGCACTACAATCATTTGCTGTCTTTGTAGGAGGCGGACGGGGGTCCCTGGCATGGTGGGGTCCCTGGAGTGTGTTTCATACAGTGTGTGGGCTGGGCACATTCCTCACTCGAGATAGACGCTCTCGAGACTGCGAGTGCCGATGGCCGCGGGAGCATGTGAGAGCTGGTGAGGGGCTGATATGGGTTTGAAGGAAGTCCACACTGGTTTATATCCTCACAAAAACAGTGCACGCAGGTTCTCGATGCCTTCGACAGAGAACAGAGGCATGTTGTGTTTGGAGCTTGTCTTGTTTCCAGAGAGGCATGTAAGTCAGTGGCATTTCTTCTTGGGAGGAGCACTAAGCATGACAAAATCCTGCGCTTGAATCACTAATTACTTACATCCTATCAACCCCAATCATGTTGGGTGGATGGGGCAAGCTTTCAGTCATTAGTGAAGGTTCTTGAGGCAAAAATTGTTTACCTAGTGAATGTCATTTGTGTATCATGGGTTTCATGGTAAACCAGATATGGTTAATGTGAACCAGGGACAATAAGGTTTATAACTTTAAATAATGGCCATAATGGACTTTAACTAAAATGATGTTGATAAATATCAAAAATTATTTATATAATGATATATTTTTTTAAAAAATTATATATAATTTTTTTATTGTAACTAAAATAGCAATGTTTTTGTGATTAGAAATTAACGTTCGTTTTATTCATTATATTCTTTATTGTTCATTTATACAACTTGAAATGTTAAAGATATATAAGTGTGTGCATAAATTACCTTGGTTCATGAATGCTTTGAAAGTATTGATACCTAATGCATTAATTAAAGCTAACAAACCTTATTCTGAAGGGTTATCGAGAAATCTTGTTCCCCTTCGGAACTCGAGCTGCGTCGATGAACGCTTTGGGAACGCCCCTGTATCCCCATGCTCAGAAACGTGTGTATTCAGTCCAACGGAATGGCGAAACGTCACGGCTGGGGTGACGTAGAGAACAGAGAGCTTAAAAGCGCATTCGGATCGAGCAATGTCAGCTTCTGTGTTTTCAGCAAGCACTCTGTGTGAAACGTGGTACAAGATTCAGTTTGGGTCTTGTCTGCCTCTGTTCAACAGAGTATTTCCCACTCTGGTGGGCCCCGAGCAGGCTGTGGCAATGAAACAAGAAGTAGATACTCTCTTGAGGAAGAAGGCCACCGAGGTGGTCCCTCCTCGCGACAGAGTCAGGGTTCTACAGCCGTTACTTCATCGTTCTGAAGAAGGATGGGGGGTTGCGTCCTATTCTAGATCTGAGTTTATTGAACCGCTCAGTCATGAGACTCAAGTTCAAGATGCTTACTATCAAGCAAGTCATGTCTCAAATCAGGTCCGAGGACTGGTTTATGACGATAGATCTGAAAGACGCTTACTACCATATATCCATTCTTCCCCAACACCGGAAGTTCCTAAGGTTTGCTTTCAGGGGCAAAGCATACCAATATTGGGTTCTTTCATTCGGCCTAGCACTCTCACCCTGCACTTTCACGAAGTGTGTGGATGCAGCTCTGGCTCCCTTGCGACTCCAGAGCATCCGCATACTGAATTACATCGATGATTGGTTGATTCTAGCTCAATCAGAGCAGTTAGCAGTTTGGCATCGAGGTGTCGTTCTCGCTCACATGAAAGACTTGAGGTTAAGGCTAAAAGCAAAGAAAAGTGTGCATGGGAGATTCCAATCCGGCGGGATCTCCTCTCTCTCAGGCGGGGGGTTCATTCTTGCACCCCCGTCTGGAGTTGTGGAAACTGTGGGTAAATGTCCCGGCATACTGTTGTTACTGGCCGGTGTCACGCTTGCTGCGCCATTCCCCCTCACCCGGGGATACGAGTGCCTTTTTTCTCCTCCAGTTCAGTTCCCTGGACGGTGAACCCTGGTGGAATCCTCCAAGCACTCCCGGCAGTCAGACTGGGCGGAGCAGTCTGATGCCAGGCCCAGTACTGGTGCTAGCTCGCCCGGGTCTTCGGTCAGCCCCTGTACTGGGCTAGGTGTCCGTATGGCCTGATTCCCCTTCGGGGAATCCCATATGTGTATTCTTCCACAGTAAGTTTTCCCTCACGGTAAACCCGTGTCTTCTCTTTGACAGAGCTTTCTGTCAGGTTCTGCTGGCAGCCATCCTCCCTACACCTAGGTAGGATCTGCCCCAGAGTCCAGTTGTATGTAGTACTGCCCCAAGCCTGGATCAGTCCATATCAGTGTCTCCACATGTTAACCTCCCTTCGGGCAGGATGTGGCCTCCGTAGCGCCCTTCTCCAGAAGGCTCGCTTCCCTGCCGTTACAACAAGCTGTAACAACAAATAGGAAAGACCTGAAGCCGTCTTTCACTGAAGGTCAAAATCCCTTCTGATTTCCGTTGCGAAAGGAACAGCGGCTTGGCTATATCCAGCAGCGATGTACTCAGTGGTCCCGGTGGGCACCAAGGTTAGCGAATTTGCGCTGAGGCGGTAGGAAGGTTGCAACCTCTTGCATGGCACTTGTCTGTCACGCGCTAGCTTGTCAACATCTGCATGCCACAAGGTTGTGATGGGGTTCAGCTTGTGGCGCTTTCCATAGGACCCCTATGTCGTCCCGACATAACTCGTAGTGACCGACAGATAGGGAATGTCTAGGTTACGTACGTAACCCCCGTTCCCTGATGGAGGGAACGGAGACGTTATGTCCCCATGCCACAATCTTGAACCATCGCTGGTTGCCAGGGACTCATTCTCGGCTCCTCAGCATAAAACCTAATGAGTGGATGCACCTGTCGCCCTTTTATACCTGTTTGCACACAGGTATGCAGAATCCACTAGCCAATTTCATTGGAGTTTTCTCTTAAAGTCAGAGATGTTTGGGGCTTCCAGGTAAATCCCCTATGTCGTCACGACATAATGTCTCCGTTCCCTCCATCGGGGAACAGGGGTTACGTACGTCACCTAGACATTACATACGTAACCTGGGATGTTTTGCGTGATGTTTACATCATGCATAGTTTTAAAGGAATCGTTCACACAAAACTGAAAATGTGTTCAGTCTATCAGAGATCAGGATGAGTTTGTTTCTTCATCAGGTTTGTAGAAATGTGTCGCTGCATCAGAGTCTCAGCAATGGATGCTCTGCAGTGAATGGTGCCGTCAGAATGAGAGTCTGATGAAAACATCACAATAATCCACAAATAATCCACACCACTCTAGTCCATCAGAAGAGTTATTATGGATTATGGACTCTTGTTTTAGTTCAAAACTGCTTGTCTTCTCAAGATGGTAACTGATGGACTGGACTGGCGTGGTGTGGATTATTGTTATTATTTATCTTATTCTGACGGCACCCATTCACTGCAGAGCATCCATTGCTGAGACACTGATGCAATGCTGCATTTCTCCACGTGTTCCGATGAAGAAACTCTTCAAAAACTTTTCATTTTTGGGTGAACTATTCCTCTAACTATGTAACTAATTCCTCTAGCAGACTGGTATTCACTCCCTGGTGCCCTCGGTTGGCATCTGTAAAGCCGCTGACGTCGTTTTCCTATCATAATTCCTGCCACACCAGATTCCACAGAGACATGGCTTCTGTTGGCAGCGGTGTCTTTCCTCTGGCGGAGTGGAGTCTGACACACCTGGTGGCGTACAGTGTGTGTGTGTGTGTGTGTGTGTGTGTGTGTGTGTGTGTGTGTGTGTGTGTGTGTGTGTGTGTGTGTGTTGTGTGTTGTGTGTGTTGTGTGTGGTGTGTGTGTGTGTGTGTGTGTGTGTGTGTGTGTGTGTGTGTGTGTGTGTGTGTGTGTTGTGTGTGTGTGTGTGGTGTTTAAGAGTGTGGTTGTGAATTACACCATGTCAACAAGCCATGATGGGCAGCAGAAGCCCACAGACACCCACTGAGAGCTCTGAACCGCCGCCAAAGCCAAACACAAAGAAATTAAATAAGCTAAGCATCAGTTCCTCTCTGCTGCTGCGGCACAGTTTCTCAAAGCCTCCTCTGCCTCATGACTAACACTGATTTACTTTTTATATTTAATGAGCACAGCTCATCAAAATTGAGAAAATGTACCCTTATGACTGGTTTTGTGGTCCAAGGTCACAGATAATATATAATATTAATAAATATACATAATTTATTTGAATATAAAAAAAAATATTTGTTATTATTGCACAAAAGAAACATTTATGGCTGATAAATATTCTCTGTTCACCTGCCCTTTTAAGCATGTGTGAACTGTACACACACACTCTCTCTCTCTCTCTCTCTCTCTCTATGTACTGCACACACCACACACACACACTCTCTCTCTCTCTCTCTCTTCTCCTCTCTCTCTATCTCTCTCTCTCTCTATGTACTGTATACACACACACACACACACACACACACACACACTCTCTCTCTCTCTCTGTGTTTCTCTCTCTCTCTCTCTCTCTCTATGTATACACACCATACACACACTCACTCTCTCTCTCTCTCTCTCTCTCTCTCTCTCTCTCTATCTCTCTCTCTCTATGTACTGTACACACACACACACCACACACACTCACTCTCTCTCTCTCTCTCTCTCTCTCTCTCTCTCTCTCTCTCTATGTACTGTACACACACACACACACACTCTCTCTCTATCTCTCTCTATGTACTGTACACACAGAGGGTGTATGAATGCATACACACAGAGTAAATACTGTAGAGTTTGTTCAGGAGTATGTTGTTGGTGATCATGCGTGTGTCTCTAATATCTCCTGCCGTGGTTTCTAGCGTATGTGATGGTGTGTTTTGTAGCGTCTGTCTGTCTGGGACATTTCACACGTTTTCAGCCGCTATACGTTGACAGTTCACTGAAAACCTCTGAGAGTTCTGGATGCTCTTCATCATCCGTCTGCGTCCCGCTGTCCCAAATCCCTACGATCCGTGCCAGCGTTGAGTAGCAACAGCCTGCGATCGGATCCGGCCTCTGCCGAGAAACTCAGTGGGATGAACAATTAGTGTTTGACAAGAGCTGATATACTGAATATTGTTTTTGTTCAAGCAAACTGTTGATTTCAGAGTTTTTTTTTTGTAAGAGGAATGGTGTCGTTTGATCCCATACACCAATATATGTATATTTTATATATATCAAAATATATTTACGTAAATATATTTTCTGCCGTTATATTTTTTGTATGTTTTTTAAAATATTTTAAGAATATAAATATATTTTTATAAGCATTTAAAAAAAGAAAATTTCCCTCCATATGTTTCAGTCCAAGAAAATACATTCACTTCAGGGTTTAGTTAACTATAACTAAAACTAAAACCATAAAATAAAAATAAAAAATGATATAAAATATAAAACACAATTATTTTATTTCACCTAGTTGACAAGACAAGATTTCACATTTTCTTTTACTTTAGCTTGACAAAGATAATTCAAATTAAAACTTAAATAAATATGTGTATATATATATATATATATATTTATATAAATACACAGCAGAAACTAATACAATTTATAAAAACACAACAAAATCACTAGAAGATTACCTAAAATTAACACGAAAGCAGAAAATATTAAAAAAAACTGAATTACAAAATATTACCAAACAACTAAAACTAATACAAATTACAAAAACATGCAAAAAATACAAAAACTTTCAAATTAAAATCTAATTCAACATTAACAAAAACTATAATATTATCTTAATCATGCTAAAATATAACTGATTATGTCACATTTGAAGAAAAACTTGTTTATAGGTGAACATGTAGTCCGTAATCTAGGCTGTATATTTTAAATTGTAAATGTATTTTCTTGCCACTGAAATACATTTTGAAATATATTTTGCTATATGGAGGTTGAAACTAAATATTTTTAAAATTGAAAATATATATTTCAGTGAGCTTCGCTGTTTACAACATATTTGTAGCTTATATTTCAAATATATTTTGGCCGTAAAAAGACTATTTTTGCTGTATGTGATCCGTCTCAGTTTGTAGATCCAGACAGGCCAGACATGTGACTCGAAGCCGAACGTCTGGCCCTGAAACGCCCGTAAATCAGAAGCAGGTGGCGCTGGAGAATCAAATATCAGCGCGGTCTGCATCACATGTTTGCTCCGAGCGAGAGGCGTCTGGATATCAGCGTTCCCGCGTGTTTGTGTTTGCGCTGATGCTCTGCCTCCATTCTTAGTGCAGAAAACATGCTGCTTTCCAGTCAATGCATCTGGACATCCTTAAAACAACTTAAGACCATTGATTACAGTCATTTATTTAGCAGACGCTTTTATCCAAAGCGACTTACAGATGAGGACAATGGAAGCAATCAAAGATGCTTATAAATGATTATAAGACACAAAATATCTATGGAAATGCAATTTTTCAGTTTTAATTTATTTATTTATTTAAGTTGAGATGATCTTTACTTCTGTGTTGTGACGTATATTCAAGTGTAATGGATAATCAAAAAAGAAAAGAGTTTAGGACAAGAACTTGGTTCCAGTTATTCTGGTGTCATTATTATAGTTTTAGTTTATATTTTGCCATATATTGTGTTTTTATATTTTCTTTTTTCACTTTCGTAACTTTCGTAAAGTTTTATTTTGCTAAAAATAATTGTAAAAAATAAATATGTTTAATTTTTTTCTAATTTTTATTTAATTGTAAATGTATATATAATGTTTAGTATGTCTAAAACTAAGATAGACTAAATGAAAACTAAATACAAATGTTTATATATATATATATATATAATAATGACAAAAGTGCATAACAAATTTTATTTTAAATTCTTAAAAAACTAAAAATATAACAACAAAACTACACATTTTTTTTACATTTCATTTTATTTCTGTTCATGTTAATTTATTTCAAGTAAATAAATGATATTTAGTTAAGTTTATTTATTTTAAGTCCTGCATATACGTCACCGGAGAGAAACTTGTCTTTTTTACTGGAAGATCCAGTTATGCCATTTTTATTAAACATTGCGAGGTCAAAACATTGTTTAAAAAATAAATGTGCATGAATCAAATGTTTTAGCATGCATTTAGAAAACAGGTGAATTTTCATTTAATGCTGACTTTAATCATAAATCCAACAAAACTGTATTTTATGTTTTAAATATGAAAAAAGTTTTCATTTCCTTATTTCAAGGATGTTTAAATGTTATTTTATTGAAAAACAAGACGAGTTTTGTTTCTGCAGTGCATGCATGCATCTCTCCGTCTGAGCTGTTGTTGTGATTTTCCCTCAATATTTCCCTCATTTTCCATCTCTTGCATTGCCAACATATTTCCCTGGTATCCTTGGGCAGGAATTCCTCCGAATATTTCCCCATATCAAGTTGCTCTGTTCATGTGAGAACTCAACAGAGGAGTGATGTTTTTCTCTCGAGCATGATGGCAAATACTCTCATGTACTGCAGCAGAGCGTGTGTGTGTGTGTGTGTGTGTGTGTGTGTGTGTGTGTGTGTGTGTGTGTGTGTGTGTGTGTGTGTGTGTGTGTGTGTGTGTGTGTGTGTGTGTGTGTGTGTGTGTGTGTGTGTGTGTGTGTGTGTGTGTGTGTGTGTGTGTGTGTGTGTGTGTGTGTGTGTGTGTGTGTGTTATACTGTGAGCGTGTGAATCATCAGCTCGTCTGTCTGCGAGGATCGTTAGTGAAAACACGATCAGGACGGTCAGTGAAGCTCTGAGCTGCTGATGATGCTCTGAAACGCTGAACTTTATTCATAAAGCTCTTTAAAGCAGCTGAAATACAGGCAAGGTACTCATCGAAAGAGTTTTCAGACTCAAGTCTTGACTCATTTCTACTCATTTACTGCAACTATTAACAATCAGTTTTGCTATTTCAGGTCAGGCTAAAAGGGAATAGAAATATTAGATGAAAAACACAAAATAAGAAAGGAAATAAATAAGCTTAAGCTGAAATACTAAGATGACTAAAACTAGAACTGAAATACAAATGTATTAAATAAAAGCTAATAAAAAAATATTTTTAAATGACAATAGAAAAAAATAATCAAATCTTAATATACTTTTGAATACTATGAATAGTTGGCTTTGTGATGAGTTGTGTGAGGAAATATTATGAAATTAATTAAATAAATGACAAAAAGAATAATTAAATGATGATTTTAAATATTGCCTCTGAAACTATAACTAAAATAATTTTAAACTGAAGCACTAAAATGATTAACTGGAAATTAATAAAACATTAAAACTTAGCTTTTTGTGCTCACCAATGATGTTTTGGTGTTATTTATATTCTATAACAGTTTTTATGAGTATTTTTAAATAGCTTTTATTTTTATATTTTCAGTTTTCATTTTCATTTTAGTTTTAGTTTTTTTTTAAGTGTGTTTGTCATTTATGTTCATTTATACATATATATATATATAGATATATGTGTGAGTATATTTATATTTATCTTTTACTAGTTAAATATATATATATTGTTAAAAATCACTACTATAATTTGTATTATTATTATTAGCATTATTTTAGTGTTTAAATTATTTTTGTACTTTTATTTTTTTATTTATTCTATTTCAGTTTTCTGCCAGAGCAATATTTCTATTTTCATTTAAGTTTTTCAAGTGTAATTTATTTATTTATATCTAATTTTATTCATCTTTATTTCAATTAAGTAAAATTATTATTAATAGTTTAGTTAACAATTACAATATGGATCCTCATTGTATCAACCCAATGATTAGATGTGTGAAATAAAAATAAGTTATAAATATTATTATAAATATGTATAAGTATTATATAGTAATATTAAAACATATATTAAAAAAAAACAATTTTTTTTTATGCAAAAGCACACTTCAAAATTTATATAAACTAAAATTAAAACAAAACAAAAAATCTAAAAATAAGAGCTCATTTAAAATATGATTCAAAGGCTTAAATGTTCCTGTGTCTGCTGCTGTGTGCAGGATCTGTGCGGTCATCACTCCTGTGATACTCTCGGTATGGCTGATGTGGGAACCGTGTGCACGCCGGAGCGGAGCTGCGCAATCATCGAGGACGACGGGCTTCACGCCGCCTTCACCGTGGCACATGAGATCGGTAAACACACACACACACACACACAAGACACACACACACACACACACACACACACACACACACACACACACACACACACACACACACACACACACACACACACACACACAGACACACACACACACAACACACACACAACACACTCACACACACCACACCGCACACACACACACCATGTTTTATGGGACACGCAATGGTTTTTATACACAAACACACACACACTCACACACACACACACACATGCATTTTTTAGATTTTCAAAAAACTTTTGCTACACACACTGATTTCTAAGGTTTCCTCATGGGGACATCACTTTCTGTATTACTATCCTTGTGGGGACATGTGGTGTGGTGTGGTGTGTGTGTGTGTGTCTGTGTGTGCGTGTGTGTGTGTGCGTGTTTGTGTGTGTGTGTGTGTGTGTGTGTGTGTGTGTCTGTGTGCGCACGCACACACACACTACACACACACACGTGTGTGTGTTGTGGTTGTGTGTGTGTGTGTGTGTGTGTGTGTGTGTGTGTGTGTGTGTGTGTGTGTGTGTGTGTCTATGTGTGTGTGTTGTGTGTGTGTGTGTGTTTGTGTGTGTGTGTGTGTGTGTGTGTGTGTGTGTGTGTGTGTGTGTGTGTGTGTGTGTGTGTGTTTGTGTGTGTTTTGGTGTGTGGTTCTTTGGTGTGTGGTGTTGTGTGTGTGTGTGTGTGTGTGTGTGTGTGTGTGTGTGTGTGTGTGTGTGTGTGTGTGTTGTGTGTCTGTGTCTGTGTGTGTGTTGTGTGTGGTGTGTGTGTGTGTGTGTCTGTGTGTGTGTGTGTGTGTGTGTGTGTGTGTGTGTGTGTGTGTGTGTGTGTGTGTGTGTGTGTGTGTGTGTGTGTGTGTGTGTGTGTGTGTGTGTGTGTGTGTGTGTGTGTGTGTGTGTGTCTCAGGGCACCTGCTGGGTCTGTCCCACGATGACTCTAAGTTCTGTGAGGAGCGATATGGCTCCACTGAAGACAAGCGGCTGATGTCTTCCATCCTGACCTCCATCGACGCGTCCAAACCCTGGAGCCGCTGCACCTCTGCCACCATCACGGACTTCTTCGACGACGGAAACGGTGAGAAACAGTCATGCCTACACATGAACTCAAACAGGATTTTAATTCAGGTCATTACAGCTCAAAATGACAGAATTTAATGTAGCATCCTCAAAAACTGTGCCACATTTTGGATGGTTAGAATAAGTTTCCATTGATGTATGGTTTGTTATGATCGGACAATATTTGTAAATCTGGAATCTGAGGGTGCAAAAAAATCTGAATATTGAGAAAATCATCTTTAAAGTTGTTCAAATGAAGTTCTTAGCAATGCATATTACTAATCAAAAATAAGTTTTGATATATTTACGATACAAAATATCTTCATGGAACATGATTTAATATCTAATGATTTTTGTCATAAAAGAAAATGTATAATTTTGACCCATACAATGTATTGTTGGCTATTGCTACAAATATAGCTGTGCTGCTTATGACTGCTTTTGTGCTCCAGGGTCACATTTATTTTAATTTACAGTCAACTATTTTGTAACCAGCATAATAGAAAAAAATGCTGTTTTACATTGTAATAATATTTCACTGTTTTATTGTATTTTTTAGCCTTGGTGAGCAGAAGAGACTGCTTTCACAGACATGAAAAAAATCCTAATTATTTATAATTTTTTCATCTGCTTATACACGTTTTCAAAATCCAAGAATTGAAGAATACTTCACATATCTTGCAAAATGAAGCACTGCATTCAAAATATCACAAACATATCTCAAAAGCAAATTTTTGTCTTATGTTGCAAACACCTTTGCCATAATATTATATTGTTGGAAATATCATATACACACAGTTATTCAAAACCTAAAGCTCTTCTTTCATGAGCTCCTGTGTATATTTATGTACAAGATTGAAAGTAATTGGCAGAAACAATTCACAGTAAACACGAAAGCACCTTTTTTTACTGTAAGAAGTTATGGTTGTGAATACAGTATCACAGAATGAAAGAAAAGAAACACATCAAGCATGTGTAGATGTGTAGATGTGTTTATAGGCTTGTTCTAAAGCATGTTTGGTCATGTGTTAGTGTTAGAATTAGTGTCTGGTTTGGCAGATGTTGGAGCGTGCTTCTGCTGTTTGAGCGTCAGCTTTCAGAAACTGTGTGACAAGGAAAGATTTTGTGTGTAAGCAGCTGAAAAATTGTAAACTATTGAACAGTACTGTACCTACACTGTGAAAATTACATTGTTTCAAATTTACGGTAAAAAAATGGCAGCTGTGGTTGCCAAATTTACTGTAGAAAACTGTAGAAAACACGGTAGTAACATTTTAGAACTTAACTTAAATTTACATTTATATACCGTAATTTCATTAACTGATATAATGTTATACCAACCTATTGAAGTACTGAAATCTGTTTTGTATCTTTATAATACACTGATAACCACCAACAGCAGGAGGTGATGAGAAAGTCACATGATGAACCAAAGCAGCTTTTAAATACTATCATATATAGAAGGTGCACAGTGTCATTCACACAAACACTAAACACATCACGGTAACAGAAATAATGCATTAAACAACATTAGATGTAACATACAGCCCTAATGTACACAACTGATAAGAAAAAACTAAAAAGAAACAGTTATTTCAACGAAAAAGCACCCAATGTGAGATGTAACTCGTGTCAATTTACGGTTATTCACTGTAAATTATACGTTATTTTCCCTTCCAAAAACGGTATACTACCGTAAAATCACATGTTATGTCCAATACCGTTTTTCACCGTATCTAGTAGGGAAAGTGACCGTTAACCATTTAATAGGTTTTTACTGTAATATGTTACAGTCTTTTAACCGCTGAAATCAGTCATTTTACAGTTTATCTAATGTAAATCCTCCACTGATGTTGCTGTGCTGTGTGTAGCGGAGTGTCTGCTGGACGCTCCTCGAATGCCTCTCTTGGGTCCGGAGGAGCTGCCGGGTCAGAGTTACGATGTGGTCCAGCAGTGCCGCCTGGCCTTCGGGCCGGAGTACACCGTGTGTCCGGGGATGGACGTGTGCGCTCGTCTCTGGTGCGCCGTCATCAGGAAAGGACAGATGGTGTGTCTGACCAAGAAGCTGCCGGCTGTGGAGGGAACGCCGTGTGGGAAGGGCCGGATCTGTCTGCAGGGGAAGTGTGTGGATAAAACCCGAAAGAGACACTACTCGGTAAGAGCAGACGGGAAATTAACTAATGACATGTTTGTCTTCGTAATCTTTCATCGAAATGCCTCTGAAACAGCGTGCTTTTTGGGTAATGTCTCGGTCACAAAGGTCAAGATCGTTGAATAGCTGTTTCACTCTGAAATTATGTTACTGAAACAGACTGCAAACTGCATTTCATGTTGACTCGTTTCATTTCCAGGCTGGTTTGTTGATCAGTGAGGATTTTGAGCCTATTCAGTGTTATTTTGGTACTATTTAAAGGGATAGTTCATCCAAAAATGAAAATTCATATATATATATATATATAATATTATGATATTTTACAAATTGTATATCAATATTATATTTCAAAATATTATGTAAGTCATATTTGAATTAATTTATTAATTATTTGTTTACTAATATTTTAAATGTATTAAAGTTTTATCAATATTTTATTTATTTTAATTCATTTTAAGGCATGTCTTTTTTGGTCATTTTGCTAATTCTTGTTGTTGTTTTTTATCTTTTTTATTTACACTTATTTCAGTTAGTTGCTTAGAAAACATGTCTTTCATTTAGTTTAAGTTTCATCTAATATCTTTATTTGAATGTTTTTAATGGTTGTAGTTTTAGTTAGCAGTCCTGTGCTGCTCAACAGCTAACGTCACTGCATGAGACTCATCACGCCTGCTCGTTCTGTTTGTCCTGTGCTGTATTTAAATGACTCGCTCTGGTTTGTTTGTCCGTCTGAACCGCACCCAGGTTCATCTGGTTTGCAGTGTTTCTCACCGCTGTCTCCATCACATAATAAACATCAGATCTCCTCTTTCAGACCAGTTTCTCCGCTGAGGAGCGTGTCAGCGGCTCTTGAACATCTCTCGTCATCTTCTCTCAGACTCCTGCACTTCAAACATCAATCTCTCTCTCTCTCTCTCTCTCTCTCTCTCTCTCTCTCTCTCACTCATCAGATTCATTCCTCTTCAGCATTTCAGCACAACCAGTCTTCACAATAGCATCTACATGGTGTGCACTAGTGCTCTGGGGTCGTAGGATTTGTAATGTTTCTGGAGTAAGTCTCTTCAGCTCACCAAGGATGTTTTATTTGATCAGAAATACAGTAAAAATGTGATTCCTGTGATCTAATCTGAATTTTCAGCATCATTACTCCAGTCTTCAGTGTCACATGATCTTCAGAAATCATAATAATATTTGCTGCTCAAGAAACATTTCTGATTATTATCAATGTTGAAAACAGTTAGCAAAACTTGTGCAGCATGCACAATATTTTTGTGGAAACTATGATATATTAAATTTTTCAGGATTCACAGATGAATAGAAAGTTCTGAAGAACAGTATTTATTTGAAATAGAAGTCTTTTCTAACATTATAAATATCTTTACTGACACTTTTGATCAATTTAATGCATCCTTGATTAATAAAAGTATTATTTTCTTTAAAAAACACAATAAAAAAAAATCTTACTGACCCCAAACGGGCATTTTATTATTTATATTTAGCACAGTTTTTGTGATTTAGCACTGCTGTGGAGGACAGACGTTCTTCTGAGAGCATTTTGTTCCCATTATGTTATAAAAACATTATTTCTGAATGTTCTATGAAACATATCTAGCTTTTTGAATGTTTATTCTTGGTTATACAAACGTTACGGGAACGTTCCAGTGTATCGTTTTGCAAACATTATTGGAATGTTACTCTTGAATGTTCTCTGATCGTTCTTTTTAAAATGCTCCGTCTAACGAACATTTAAGAACAAGCGTTCCATTAGTGATGTGTTTTGAGAATATTATTAAAGACCAGATAACGTCGAATGGACGTTCTATTAATGTTACTGTTCATAATGTTCCTGTCCTCAGACGTGAATCTGAATCTCCTAACACTATTATCCTTGTGCGTCTCACTCTTCTGACTTAACTAGATTAGAATCAAACACATTTAACCGGCAGGAGTTTCCCATCTTCTCGTCTGGCTGGTATTTTTATCCATGTCTCAGAGGTCATTAAGTGTTTTAGAGTCGATGAAGAATGTTGCTCTTGTTTGGGCGTCTCTTCATGCATGTGTGTTTGTTTGTGTCTCACACACACACACACACACACACACACTTCCTCTCGTTGAATGTCCAGCGTTCAGGTCTCGCGCTCATTTTTGGCTCAGAGCTTGTTTATTGCGTGCCGGTGAATGGATGGACACACGTCTTCACATAAAACCCTCGATTCTTTCCACGGCTCGGCCCATTCCTGTTGAAAGATTCTGTGTATCTTTAGTTAGATGCATTTACATTGTGACTGTGCCTCAAATGCACTCATCAGAAACCGTCTGTAAAGCTGTGAACCAAATGGTCCATACATTTACAATGACAAAAGAACAGCTCTCTCTCCTCGGGAACTTCTTGTAGATTACAGGATCTGCAGCCGGAGGTCCTGACAGCATTTGTCTTTAGGTATATAGTTTACTATTAATGTCTTACAGACAGAACCACAGTTGCCAAGTCTGCGTATTTTCTTCTTTTTTTAAATCACAGGTTGTAGTTTTTGGGCTTATTCGTTTCATTTCACTCATTTCTGACAGAGTGCATTCAAACAGGCTGCGTTTCCCAAAACTGTCATAAGAAAGCATTGAGCAGCCCAGAACAATGCTTATGAGATAATGCAATTATATTTATTTAAATTGAACGTTTATTAAATTGAAGTTCATATTGATCATGTCCTATTCTGTGATATTAATATAAGTTATACACTCTCAGAATAAAAAGGTTGCATTTTATGCATGCAGCAGCCTGTCACTGGCAGTCCCTTATGAAAATGAACCATGCTTTTACTAAAGTGGCCATAGTTCAACTATAGAATTTGAAGATTGTCATGGTTACCACTACAGTAAACATATTTTAATCCATGTGTAAACAAAAAAATAATCTAATAAATTGCTATTAAGGCATATTGAATGTTAAAATGTGTTTCAAATATATAGTTAAGTAGGTATCTTTACCCATTTTACTCTTAGTAATTTCATAGTTTAATCAATTTCATAATTAAAAGTTCAGTTTAGAAGAAGCGTATCGTATCGGTATCGGTATCGCCGATACTAGCCTTTAAAAGCATCGGTATCATATCGAAAACAAAAGAAGCGGTATCGCCCATCCCTAGTGGCTGTATTAAAGCTCCCCCTTAGTGCTTTTGTTTTGTTTTGTTCTCCTTTCATCTCCATAACTAGCTCGTGGTGATTGGAGGATTGTGTTTTCCTCCCGCTTTGTTGCAATTTGATGATTTTTGTAAAATAACTTCATTTTTTGCTCTTGAAACTCCGAGTGGTTTCAGTTTACTATGTTGCAGGCTCATTTATTGATAATAAACAATTGATTATAAATCATATTTGTGTTTATAGAGTTCTATTATGTAGAAGTAATCGCTATAAGAATTCATTTATACCTGTATCTATTAAGATTTTAAATAGTAAATTGCAGTAATTGTAATGGTATTTTAACTAACAAAGGTGTTGTTGTTGTTGTTGTTGTGTGGTGTGTTGTTGTTGTTGTTGTTGTTTGTTGTTGTTGTTGTTTTGTTGTTGTTGTTGTTGTTGTTGTGTTGTTGTTGTTGTTGTTGTTGTTGTTGTTTTGTGTTGTTGTTGTTGTTGTTGTTGTTGTTTTGTGGTTGTTGTGTGTTTGTGGTGTTGTTGTTGTTGTTGTTGTTTTGTTGTTGTTGTTGTTTTGTGTTGTTGTTGTTGTTGTTTGGGTTTTGTGTGGTTGTTGTTGGTGTTTTGTGTGGTGCTTGTTGATGTTGTTGTTGTGTGTGGTTGTTTTTTGTTGTTGTTGTTGTTGTTTGGTGTGGTTGTTGTTGTTTTGTGTGGTTGTTGTTGTTGTTGTTGGTGGTGTGTTGTTGTGTGTGGTTGTTGTTTTTGTTGTTGTTGTTGTTGTTTGGTGTGGTTGTTGCTGTTTTGTGTGGTTGTTGTTGTTGTTGTTGTTGTTGTGTGTGGTGGTTGTTGTTGTGTTGTTGTTGTTGTTGTTTTGTGTTGTTGTTGTTGTTGTTGTTGTGTGTGTTGTTGTTGGTGGTGGTGGTGTTGTTGTGTGTGTTTGTTGTTGTTTTTGTTGTTGTTGTTGTGTGTGTTTGTTGTTGTTGTTGTGTGTGGTTGTTGTTGTTGTTGCTCAGCCAAATACAGTAAAATCTACCAAGGTCAGTGTGTTTTCTGCTCTTCATTAATCGATGTCTGTTGATCTCTGTCCGCTCGCAGACGTCGAATCACGGCAGCTGGAGCTCCTGGGGTCCGTGGGGTTCGTGTTCTCGCTCGTGTGGCGGTGGTGTCCAGTTTGCATATCGTCTCTGTAACAACCCTCCTCCCCGAAACAACGGCCGCTTCTGCACCGGGAAGAGAGCCGTGTACCGATCCTGCAGCGTCACGCCGTGCCCTTCAGCCGGTGAGCGTCGAACACACATGCATTCACAAATAATACATGCTCACAGAAGATAACACATGCATATGCAACAAATTCTGAGGCAGCGTCACAGATCCCTGATAGATCCCGCAATCCCAGAATGCATTGCAATAAACTCAGTGAAAAGTTTTATCTAATATGATAGACAAAAATCATTTATTACATTCATTTAGTCATGTTCTTCAATAATTTTTACATCATCTCAAAATAATTTGAACATTTTTAATTCATTCATCAGATTCCAGATTTTCAAATAGAGAATTCTTCGATGTCTTGGATCTGAAAATAAAATTACAAGATAAAAAATTGCTGCATTTTTTCAGCAAACAATGAATGACTACAGTTTATTAATTGTGTTAATTTCATGGTTAATATGATTTGCTCTCAACAATTCGTTTGCTTGTTATATAGTATTGTCAACTACACATATGAGTTTTTCTAGACAAGTTCAATTATAGTCTTGTTTAAAAAAAAAAACTAGTCAAAATTAAGTTTGTTTTTGAAACATGCAAAATAATCTGCCAGTGGGGTAAGCAGAATAATCTTGTTTTCTGTTTGAATAACTGGTTATTTTGCTTGTTTTAAGCAAAAACTCACTTGATTTTGACTTGTTTTTTTCCCTTCATTCCTTCAATAATTTTTACTCCTTCTTTTTAATCCTTCTTGATTTGAGAATTCTTCGATGTCTTGGCTGGAAACAAGATAAAAAGCTTTTTTTTGCAGTGTATATACTGTATTAAGAACTGCAGCAAACATTGGCTCAGTTTGTGCATGGAATATATTTGCTCTCATTCGTTTGCATTAGGTAAGAGTTTCCGTCAGGAGCAGTGTGAGCTGCGTAACGGCCCTCAGACGGACCCTAAAGGAGTGAAGACCTTCGTGGAATGGGTGCCCAAGTTTGCCGGCGTGCTTCCCAAAGACATGTGCAAACTCACCTGCAGGGCCAAAGGGACGGGATACTACGTGGTGTTCTCGCAGCGGGTGAGGGAGCCACCGATATCTCACAACACTTCACATGATATTATACTGTTCCATGAAGTGTTCTCAGAAATGTTATGAACAGACATTCGTTAATAGAAGTTAACTGGGTTTTAATCATATTCTCAAACATTGTTTACGCGTCTGTTACAGAATGTTTTTTGAAACAGTTCAGTTGGACATTAGTGTTACATGTTTTAAATGTATCTACTTGTTTCGGAACGTTCAGAGAACATTCGAAAGTAACATTCCCAGAATGTTTGCGATACAATGGAACGTTCCCGTAACGTTTTCAGTTTAGACATTTAGCAGACGCTTTTATTCAAAGAAGCAATCAAATCCAAATCAAAGTCTCAGTTAGCCTAACGCAGTACACTAGCAAGGTTGATCTTTATAATGAATAAAAAGAAACTAAGTAGATAGAATAGAGAACGTTTAGAGGATGTTTTAAAACACTTTTACAAAACTGAACATTCGGAGAACATTCAGAAATTATATTTTCACAACTTAATGGGAACATTAGCAAAATATTCTTATTTGATTATGTTATGAACAAACGTTCGTCCAGTGATATTAATAAAACTTTCATTCAGAGCTGTCTAGTTACAGCACAAAAACATTATTTATACATTGTTCAAAATGTTGGATATTTTAGCTGGATGTTTGTCTAATTGTATTTTTTTCTAAACTGACATTCAAAAGAACATCATTTAAAGTATGCAGAAATTATCAAATTCCTTAAATGCTCATAAAACCATTTTTAAAAACAGATGTTCAATAACATTTTCATTAAAAAAACATTTCCTTAGTATTTTTGTCTTTTTCTTATATAAATATCTACAAATTCTGGATTTAAGATGCATTTACTTGACAAGTAAAATGACTTAAGATATTAAGTCTTCTTTTCTTAAAAAAATTATCTACATTTTGATCGTTTTTGCTTAAAAACAAGCAAAAATATCTACAATGGGGTCATAAAAATGCCTTTGAATTAAGATGATTTTTCTTACCCCGTTGGTAGATATTTTTGCTTGTTTTCAAGCAAAATTTGGATAATATTTTCAGCAAACAAGACAAAACATTTGTCAAGTAAATTGCATCTATTTATACTAGAAAACAGGACATAAATACTAAGCAAGAAAATATTTTTGGCAGTGCTGATAGCTTAATGGGAGCGTCAGCAAAGCATTCTATCAATATCATGTCCAAAAACATGGTATTTTAGTGCTTTATTTATTAAACCTTGAATATTTGCGCCATTATTTTCTTCAGCAGCGGTAGATGATGGAGGTTTGGTTTGTGTGGTGTTCCTGCAGGTGGCTGATGGGACGGAGTGCCGGCCGTATAGCAGCTCGGTGTGTGTGAAGGGAAAGTGCGTTCGCACCGGCTGCGACGGGATCATCGGCTCCAAACTTCAATATGACAAGTGCGGCGTCTGCGGCGGCGACGGAAACAGCTGCATCAGAGTGGCTGGAAACTTCACCAAGAAGAGGTCAGAAAACACACACAGATGGAGCATTGTTTTTAACCAAACCCTAACGAACGGGGACGTCATCATGAGGAGGTTTTGTCAGGTTTATATCACTTCTGGGTACAAATATCTCTCTCGTTTATGGTGAAGTTGCCATAAACACACACGCTCTCTCAGACACACTGCAAAACATATTTTCTTCCTTAGTATCTAAGTCTTGTTTTCTGATATAAATATCTACAAATTCTTCAATCAGGATGCATTTACTTGACAAGTAGAATGACTTATTTTGTCTTGTCTTCTGAAAATATTATCCAAATTTGGTTAGTTTTTGCTTAAAACAAGCTAAAATATCTGCCATATTTTTCTTACCCCATTGGCAGATCTTTTAGCTTGTTTTAAGCAAAAACTAACCAAATTAAGATATTTTTTTCAGAAAACAAAACTTAATATCTTATGTATTTTTACTTGTCAAGTAACTGAATCTTAATTCTAGAATTTGTAGATATTTATACAAGAAAACAAGACAAAAATACTAAGAAAGAAGATATTTTTTTGCAGTGCACGAGCGCAGAAGTAGTAGATTTACTGAAGTAGGAAATGTTCCTGGTACAATATCCTTTGTTTTCCCTGAGAGAACATGATCAGATCTGTGGTACAGCTTGATGGAGACCTCCGCTGCTTCTCCGCTAGAGTTTCAGATAGTGATAGTGGTTTTCATCTTGCCACTTTCTTCAACACATTTTTACTCAAATTAATCAAAATGGATTCATAGCGTTTTGGAACCAAACTCTTAAAATGTATCTTTATTTTTTTTTTAATTAGATATTTGTTCTGGAAGAGACAGAAAACACAAAATAAGACAAAGTAGGTGTGTTCGAATTGAAGCGGCGCTGAGACGGATCCTTATGCTTTCGAATCGCTCTCGCGGTACTTTGATGTCATACACTGATCATTCTGCACAGCGCCGCTTCAAGTCGAACACACCTATTGACTAATAAAGTCATGTGATGTTGTCTAAAGTCATGTGATGTTGTCTCACTGTTCTGCAGTAAGGGCTACACAGATGTGGTGAAGGTTCCCGAGGGCTCGACGCACCTGAAGGTCCGACAGTACAAAACCAAAGGCCAGTCGCGCTACACGGCGTATCTGGCGCTGCGGCGGCCCGGAGGAGAATACCTGCTCAACGGGAAGTTCATGATCTCCACGTCCGAGACCATCATCCCCCTCAACGGCTCCGTTCTCAACTACACCGGCTGGAGTCAGCGGGACGAGGCCCTTCACAGCATGGGCCCCGGGGCCCTTCAGGAGACCCTGGTGGTGCAGATTCTGGCCACGGACTCTAAGAAACCACTAGACATCCGCTACAGCTTCTTCATGCCGCGCAAAATGCCGCTTCCGCCGCGAACGGTCGCTGCAACTTCGGGAACAGCCGCGGCGCTGTCATCGGTGGAGATTTTGACGTTTACGACCGAGGTTCCTGCGACAACGACGCCTGCGGGGCCGCGCTGGGTGACGGGATCGTGGATGACGTGCTCCAGAACTTGCGATACGGGTTGGCAGAGTCGCACGGTGCAATGCAAGGACCCTCAAGGGAAGCTGTCCAAGAGCTGCCCGCTCAGCGCCCGGCCGTCAGTCTTCAAACACTGCCTGATTAAAAAATGTTGAGGACCCCTCAATCAGACGAACTTCCTGACTGAGCTTCGTGAAGCACGTAGACTGAACCGTTGCGTTCCAATCACTGTGGGATTCTGCTAGCGTTCGCAATCGTGTTGCGTTGTGACTTCGGACAAGGAGCTTTAGCTCTAGCCTTGAATGTGGTGATGGCTAACCACGCCCCTTTGACAAAATCACGCCTCTTGAGTTCACACTGGCAGTGATTTAAACCAATCTATAGTGCTTGAGGCTCTGGCTTCAAATGAGTCAATGTTCAGCCACGCCCATTTGACAAAGCCACGCCCCTTCATTAAAATGACACGCCCCTTGAGTTCACACTGGCAGTGATTTAATCGTTGCTGTAGATTTTGAGGCTCTGTCCTCAAATGTGTAAGCCACGCCCCTTTGGCAAAGCCACGCCTTTGACTCAAAACGGCACGCACCTTCAGTTTTTAAACAGTTTCAATTTTTTTTTTTTTTAGGACATTTAAAAACATTCAGAAATAATGTTTTCATAAATTATTGGGAACATTAGCATAAAGTTCTTTATCATTTATCATGTTCTAAAAACAAAAAATGTTGAGGACCACGTTTGAGCTTCGTGAAGCACGTAGACTGAACCGTTGCGTTCGCCTCACTTGACTAGCGTCAAAACTTCGGACAAGGAGCTTTAGCTCTAGCCTTGAATGTGGTGATGTTCAGCCACACCCCTTTTATAAAACCATGACCTTCGTTCAAATGACACACCCCTTGATTTCACACTGGCAGTGATTTAATCATTGCTGTAGCTTTTTAGGCTCTGGTCTCAAATGTGTCAATTTTAAGCCACGCCCATTTGGCAAAGCCACGCCTTTGACTCAAAACGACACGCCCCTTGACTTCACACTGGCAGTGATTTAAACCATTGCTGTAGTGTTTGATGTTAAGATGCGTTCACATTTACTATTGATAAAATTAATGTTTCATTAACGTTCACAAAACCAATGCAACCACAAACAATGTTTTTATAACTTTATGGGAACATTAGCGTAACGTTCTCTACATTTACATATACATTTATTAATTTAGCAGACGCTTTTATCCAAAGCGACTTACAATTGAGGAATACAATAAACGATACATTATAAAGAGGCAAACAGTCACAGGGAGTGCTTCTAATACAACATTTCAGGCATTGTTCAGAGCAAAATTAGCTAGACAGGGAGAGGTTAAGGAAAGAGAGCAAAGGTGGGTTTTATTTGTTTTTTGTTTTTTTATGAAGAAGAAGAAGCATAAGTCAAGTGAAGATGGAAGAGATGAGTTTTCAGGTGTTGCTTGAAGATTGCCAGGGACTCATCATTCTGGATGGGGGGGAAGTTCATTCCACCAGCCAGGAACGGTGAATGAAAAAGTTCTGGAAAGTGATTTTGTGCATCTCTGTGATGGCACCACGAAGCGTCTCTCACTCGCAGATCTCAGGCTTCTGGAGGGGATGTAGATTCGTAATAGTGAGTGGTAGTAAGAGAGTGCTGAGCCTGTGGTTGTTCTACATGCAAGCATCAGTGTCTTGAACTTGATGCGAGCTGCAACCGGGAACCAGTGCAGGGAGACAAAGAGAGGTGTGACATGGGCTCTTTTGGGGCCCATCTCTATCAATATCATGTCCAAAAATCAAAACGCTAAATCAGATGAACTTCCTGGTTCAGCTTTGTAGAGCACGTAGACTGAACCATTGCAGTTGCATTTGTATAAATGCGGTTCCGATGACTGTGGACTTCTGCTAATGTTTGCAAATTGTATTGCATTGTGACTCGGACAAGGAGCTTTGGCTCTAGCCTTGAATGTGGCAATGTTCAGTCACGCCTCTTTGACAAAGCCACGCCCTCTATACAAATGACACGCCCCTTGAGTTCACACTGGCAGTGATTTAAATCATTGCTGTAGTGTTTGAGGATGTAGCTGTAGATGTTCAAATATGTTCACATTGACATCACATACCAATGATAAAATTGAATATTCCCTTAACATTTACATAACCAAGAATTTTTTTTGTTTTTTTTTTATATTTAAAAAACTGGATGCTCTGAAATAACGTTTTCATACGTTAATGGGAACGTTAGCTCAACGTTCTGTATCAATATCATGTGCAAAAAACATCAGACAAACTTTCTGAATCCTGCTAGTGTTCGCAATTGAGTTGTTACTCAGACAAGGAGCTTTAGCTCTAGCCTTGAATGTGGCAACTTTCAGCCACGCCCCTTTACCAAAGCCCCACCCATGATTCAAAAGCCACGCCCCTTAAGGTCACACTTCCAGTGATTCAAACCAGTGCTGTAGAGTTTAATGTTAAGTTACAATCACATGTACCATTGCTTTGTGAAATCAAGTCATGCCAATTGGATTCCAACGAATGAGTGAAAAAACGTACCCACTTAGGTTACACTTTTTTTCCATTGACCAACAGAAATCTTTTTGAGTTTCAAAGTGACTTCGTTGTGAGTGGGACTTTATACATCTCTACTTTATAGACATCAGACATTGGACCGACACGTCCCTGCAATTTTGCTAATGTGACCGCAACTTCAGTAGCCATTCTAACTCGACTGTACGGCTGCACGATATAAAGCATAATTGGTAACACTTTATTTTAAGATGTCATTTACAGAGTAATTACACAGTAAGTTCTTAGTAGTAGCTGTTGTACTTACATGAAACAAAATGCACTTACCATGTAACTAAGTTATGAAATAGCTACTTAGTTTATAATTATGTAGATGTAATAGACAGCTGCTGTTATGTTTGTGTACGTACAATTTATAATTATTTTAGTAGCTTATGTTGTATAATTTATAATTACGTTGTATAAAGTCTGCAACACATATGTAACAATCTTTTGGTTGGTAGCTGTGTAACAGACTCAGTCTGTATCATATGTGTAACAGTAGCTGTCTATTACATCTGCATAATTACAAACTAAGTACAGGCTATTCCATAACTTAGTTACATGGTAAGTGCATTTTGTTTAATCGAAGTACTACGGCTACTACTAAGTACTTAATTAGGTAATTACTCTGTATTATGACATTTTAAAATAAAGTGTTACCGCATAATCAAATTTTCTTTTTGATTTGTACTTGCGTAAAATGCAATAATTCTGATTCTGAAATCTAAAACGTAATTTCTCAAATGAGAACCTTTCGAGCTAAATAAATAGGATTGTCAGATTACCGTGCCAGCCTACTTGATTGCAGTATTCAACTATTTCAGTCTGCGCACCCATTGGTCGTCATCGACTTGTCACAGCTTATTTGCATAAAGCTGTCAAGTTGTCAACAGATGCGCTGATCGCTGTCAGTGTGAACAGGGTCCGATACAGTATCACCCATAAGAAATAAGCTTCGACTGCAGGAACGAAAGGTCCATGCAGAATGCTGATTTTCCAGAGTGAATCTCATAAGATTTCCTGAAGGGTTTGAGGGCTCTGACGTCGAGCTGTGTTCAGTCTGAAACGACACTGTGTTTGTTCCCTCGACGAAAACTCCACAATGAACTGATCTTCCTTTCTTTGTTACAGACAAACTAAACAGGGCTCTGATTTGTAAATGTGTGTATGTAATTTTCTGTGTTCAGGGCTCAAACGACACTGTGTGCCCTCGATACTCGCAGTAACGCCAGCCGCTCGCTCGCTCACAGTCGAGCCGTTTACGTGTTCATGGGAATGTTTCGGGTTTAAAACAAACAAAAACCTTGTTTAGAGTGAAACACTTACAATGGACGTCTATGAGGTAAGAAATACACAGGGTTAAAGCAGAAATGTGAAACATGTATGTTTATTAAAACCTGTATACTAATTGCTATGTAACTTGAACCGTAAGCCCAGCTAACAAGAAACGTTTTTAGAATGTTCTGGCGAGGTTCTTTTAAAGTTATGAACAATTAAAGTAACAGATAAAGTTATCTGGTCTTTAATAAAGTTCTCAAAACGTTAGCACAAAAACATTATTTATACATCATTCATGGAATAAAATACAAAAATTCAGTTGGACGTTCATCTGACATTTTTTAAATGTTACTATTTGTTTCGGAATGTTCAGAGAACATTCAAAAGTAACATTCCGTTAATGTTTGCACAATCCTAAAATGGAATGTTTCCTTAACATTCTAATTCAAAACTGGACATTTTGAACTAAATACATTTTCATAACCTTATGTTAACGTTAGTACAACGTACTTAGAACATATTTCTGTTAGCTGGGAGACTTCTGTTCTGTGCAGATGAACGTCTGGTCATGTGTTACTGATGAAAGTTACTTCTACATGTTCTTATAATGTTAATGCGCAGACAAGGTGACAAATGTTTTTTTGTTTTTTTGTCTTGTTCAAAACAATGTGTTGTCTGACATTACACACTGCAAAAAATGATTTTCTATGTCTTGTTTTTTAGTATGTAAATATCTAAAGGTTATTGAATCAGGATGCATTTAAAATATTATACAAATGTTGCTAGTTTTTGCTTAAAACAAGTAAAAATATCAGCCAGTGGGGTAAGAAAAATAAACCTGTTCAGCCTTTGAATTAAGATGATTTTTCTTCCCCCATTGGCAGATATTTGTACTAGTTTTAAGTAAAAAACTAACAACATTTGGATAATATTTTCAGAAAACAAGACAAAATATCAAGTAAATGCATCCTGACTCAAGAAATGTTAGATAATTATACTGGAAAACAAGATATAAATATTAAGAAAAGAAGAAATATTTTTTGTATTCTGATACAATGTCTTGTCCCATAGACTTCCATTGTAAGATACTGTAAACACAATCTTTAAAATTGAAATTACTTTCTGTGTTAATGAACATCTTGACTTGTATTGAGACCGAAACATTCCTTTGAATCATCTTTCACCTCAGTTCAACCTCATAACTTCGTTTCTCAGACCGTGAAGCTCTGCAGGAAATAATGACACGGAGTGTGTTTTCATGCTTCATATGCAATACATATGCAAACGCTCTTGCAAATTAGCACCACTTCTCAGATATGTGATGTGTGCTCAGATCGTTCAATAACATGCATGTGACTCATGTGTGTGTGTGTGTTTTATGAGCAGCGGAAATCAGTTTCAAGTCAGCATGATTCAACTCGATTTACTTTCATTCATGTTCCTGCACTTATTATATATAATATAATCTTTCATAGTAATTTGATATAATTTGACACCATCTCATCAGTTTAAAAATACAATTAATTTTAAAATTAATCAAAAGAAATGCAAAAGTTTTGCACTATTATTTTCTCATCATATATCCAGTTTCAGTTAGAAGTGCGTCACGCTACAGAAGCGCAGTGGGTTTGAATGTTTCATGTTGACTTTAAACCTGCTGCCGTTGTTTCATTTGTGAAGTTGTTTGATTCGTTTCACACAGATGCAGTAACTGAATGAACTCATGTGATTCAGTCCACTTTTTCCAGGATTTCATCCGTTTACTCCATGTTTACCGGCTGAAAATACACAGCACTGATTTTATAATTTATTGTTTGTACAACTGGTATGTGAAAAAAAGACAACACAGGATGAATTTATTTATTGTTATGCTCATTTTGTCTCATAAATTCTGTTTAAATAGAAATATGAGTGAGCAGAATAGTTTATTTTGAAGAAAATTGTGTTTTTTAGCCATCTTCATGAATATATGTGTATATAAAACCAAGTGCTATATTTAAAAGTTTATGTTTTATTGATTCATTTGTTGCCTCACTGAGATATACATCTAGTTTATAACTAGTTTCTGAAATGGAATCAATAAACAGGCCTCTTGAGTTTGTTAAAGTACATGAGAGTACATGAGGATGATATTTCTACAGTCCCATAAGCCACTTCTACTACTGAACCTCTATTAAACATACAACACAGCGCTTCATTAAAGCATTGCTTCATCTTAAATGAGATATGAATGAGCAGTTTGCTGTAAGACTAAACTGCAAAACTAGAGTTTATTTTGAGAGCAAAAAGGAGTGAGAGGGGCAAGTTGTCACACTTTGTTTAGCACACGCTGACCCATATGGGGTAAGTTGTCACTTGGTGTTTATTGACACTGATTTGAGAAAAAAAAACTTAAACATCTCTATTAAATATATTTTATTGGCTTTTAATGGATTTTGTGTGAAACTTAAAACTGTTATGACACCGAACGATTCATGAAACAGCAAAAAAGCAGCTTTAAATCAGATTATAGGTCAATAAAATAGATGTAAACCAACATCTGTTTATTAAGGTGAAACACCAGCTATTTATCAAACTGCACAGATGATGGTGAAATACTGAAAATACACCGAAGCTACTTTATTCAGACTATAAACTTTCTTTAATAGGCTGTTTTATTAGTCTTTGGTTACTGAATGAGATGAGAAGTACTGCTCAATCAAATCACACTAATTAGTAACTGCGTTTAATATAGACTTATCTCAACATAAAGTCAAACATTTGAGATGCTCCACATTCATTTTGAAGCTCTAGATTGGATGAACTAGTGACTCATCTGGGTCTGTTTTTATTTCGACTTTTGGGAGAAACATCTGACAAAAACATGATGCTTGTATTAAAACACAAAGTTAAGTCTCCGGGCCCGTTTCAACCAACTCTAAACATGTCCTGTTAACTTACCCTGAGATGGGAAACTCTTGAGATCTTAATTCACTGTTATAAAATCAGAGGTGAAAACTGGCAGAACGGTAAGTTATTGAACTAATATTAATTTTCATGGTCTCCCACAGGCAAAATAAAATAAAAACTGCAGCTAAACATGAAGTATAAAACATAATTCAATCAGGTAAAGCTTTAAGCACATAAAATGTTAATGGGTGTACGCTACAAGACTTTACACATTTGACATATTAAATAAATATCATCCAGTGTCTATTTCATTGTGCAGCAGCTTTTTCCACAGTCTAATACTCTTTTCACATAATTAAACGTTGTTTAATCCAAACTGTTCAATTTCTTAATTAGAGTAGCCTAATTAAATAAACATTTGACTTCTACTCAGCCAACAGCAAGAAGACTCACAACATAATGAAGAACAGATGAAAAGGATGGCCACGATACCAGTATTGGAGGAATGTTAAAATCCGAGAGGAAAAACAATAACTGCTGCTTTGTGTTTGAAGGACACTGGACATTTAACAGCTGTCCATTCCGTACAGTAAACAGCTTCATTTTCGATGGGTCTGTGCTCATTTAACTACACAACAATTATCAGAAAGAGCGTGATAGCAAGCCACACTTTCCTTACCACGCTGCATACATGCAGCGGTCTTACTAATGTGCTCTGCATCCCTGATGTTACAGTATCTCACAGAAGTGAGTACACCCCTCACATTTGTGTAAATATTTTATTATATCTTGTCATGTGACAACACTGAAGAAATGACACTTTGCTACAATGTAAAGTAGTGAGTGTAAAGCTTGTACAACAGTGCACATTTGCTGTCCCCTCAAAATAACTCAACACACAGCCATTAATGTCTAAACCTCTGGGCACAAAAGTAAGTACACCCCTAAGTGAAAATGTTCACATTGGGCCCAATTAGCCATTTTCTCTCCCCGGTGTCATGTGACTCGTTAGTGTTACAAGGTCTCAGGTGTGAATGGGGAGAAGGTGTGTTATATTTGGTGTTATCGCTCTCACTCTCTCATACTGGTCACTGGAAGCTCAACATGGCACCTCATGGTAAAGAACTATCGGAGGATCTGAAAAAAAGATTATTGCTCTACATAAAGATGACGTAGGCTATAAGAAGATTGCCAAGACCCTGAAACTGAGCTGCAGCACGGTGGCCAAGACCATACAGCGGTTTAACAGGACAGGTTCCACTCAGAACAGGCCTCGCCATGGTCGACCAAAGAAGTTGAGTGCACGGAAATAGACGTATGCGTGCTGCCAGCATTGTTGCAGAGCTTGAAGGGGTGGGGGTAAGCCTGTCAGTGCTCAGACCATACGCCACACCCTAACCCTAACCTAACCGTTTACACCCCCTGGATCCCATTTCCACCCCTAAACCTACCCGTTTACACCCCCTGGATCCCATTTCCACCCCTACCCCCCTGTTAACCCCCGAATCCTCCCATTTCACCCCTAAACCTAACCCCTACCCATCTTTCCACCCCTAAACCTGGATCCCATTTCCACCCCTAAACCTAACCGTTTACACCCCTGGATCCATTTCCCCCCTAAACCTACCGTTCCCCCTGGATCCTTTTCCACCCCTAAACCTAACCGTTTACACCCCCTGGATCCCTTTTCCACCAAACCTACCATTTCCACCCCCTGATTTCCATTTACACCCCCTAAACCCGTTTACACCCCCTGGATCCCATTTCCACCCCTAAACCTACCCGTTTACACCCCCTGGATCCCATTTCCACCCCTAAACCTACCCATTTACACCCCCTGGATCCCATTTCCACCCCTAAACCTACCCGTTTTACACCCCCTGGATCCCAACCCCTAAACCCTACCTGTTTACCCATTTCCCCTGGATCCCAAATAAAACCGTTTACACCCCCTGGATCCCATTTCCACCCCTAAACCTACACCCCCTGGATCCCATTTCCACCCCTAAACCTAAACCCCCAAAAAACCCAACAACCCTACCCGTTCCACCCCTGGACACCCCCTTCACCCCTAAACCTACCCTTTACACCCCCTGATCCACCCTTTCCACCCCTAAACCTACCCGATCTACCCGGATCCCATTTCCACCCCTAAACCTACCCATTACTCCTAAACCTACCCATTTACACCCCCTTTACACCCCCTGGATCCCATTTCCCACCACTAAACCTACCCGTTTCACCCCTTCATTTCCAACCCCCACCCCAACCCTCCCCCTGGAAAACCCCCCCCACCCCAACCCAAACCCCCCCCAGTTACCCCTACCCCCCAAAACCTACCCGTTTACACCCCCTGGATCCCCCAACTAACCTACCCGTTTACCACCCCCTGGACCCCATTTCCCCCCTAAAACCTACCCGTTTACACCCCCTTTACACCCCTGGATCCACACCCTAAACCTACCCATAACCCGTTACACCCCCTGGATCCCAACCCCTAACCTTTTAAACCCCTGGATCCCATTTCCACCCCCTAAACCTAAACACCCCCTTTTGGATCCATTTCCATCCCCCCCCTGACCCCTAAACCTATTAACACCCCTGGATCCCATTTCCACCCCTAAACCTACCCGTTTACAACCCCTGGATCCCATCCCAATTCCACCCCTAAACCTAACCGTTTTACACCTGACACCCCCTGATTACCCCTACCTAATTTACAACCCTGGATCCCATTTCCACCCCTAAACCTAAACCTAACCGTTTACACCCCCTGGATCCCATTTTCACCCCTAAACAAACCCCCAATTCCACCCTGGATCCACCCCCTTTTCCCGTTTACACCCCCTTACCTACCCGTTTCCACCCCTGGAAACCCCAAAAACACCCCCCCCCCTACCACCCCTAAACCCCCTGGAAACCCCTTACCTACCGTTTACACCCCCTGGATCCCATTTCCCCCTACCCCTAAAACCTAACCGTTTAACCCCCCTGGATCCCATTTCCACCCTAAACCTACCCTTTACACCCCCTGGATCCCATTTTCACCCCTAAAACCACCCCTACCCGTTTACACCCCCTGATCCCATTTCCACCCCTAAACCCGTTTACCCGTACCCGTTTACACCCCCTGGATCCATTTCCACCCTAAAACCACCCCTAAAACCCGTTTTACCACCCCCTGGACACCCCAAAACCACCAATCCCACCTGGACCCCTAACAAAATACCGTTTAACCCCTCCACCCCTAAACCTAAATTCCCATTTCCACCCCACCCCCCCCTAAACCCCGGATCCCATTTCCCCCCTACCCCTAAACCTAACCGTTTACACCCCTGGATCCACCCCCTGGATTCCATAAACCTACCTACCCATTTTCACCCCCTGGATCCCATTTCACCCTACCCCTTAAACCTACCCATTTACACCCCCATGGATCCCATTTTCACCCTAAACCTACCTATCTCCCCCCTGGATCACCCCCTTTGATCCAATAACTTTCCACCCCTATTATTGTTGTTACCCTACCCATTACCCCCCCTGTCATTTGTACTTATATAACTATACATATTGTTGTTACAAAATGTAGTCATATAATTCCTGTTACACATTAGTACTTAGTGTGAAAAAAAGTGTTTTTCCACCATGTCCTGTGTAAATTTGTTACACACATTCATTACAGCTGTGTAGTTACACAAATATTACAGCTGTAGATACTATGTACTAATGTGTACTTACACTGTGGTTACTACGTACACATCTAGTTACTATGTAAGTACACAGGTGTTTGGGCCACTTGGGGATTAAATAAAGTGTGGATTTGCTTGTTTTTCCAATCAAAAGATAATTAAAAATTCGTAAAGGTATATAGTCTTTTAAGTGTATTTTAAAGGTATTTAGTCTTTTAAGTGTATTTTTCTTATTTTGCTAATTATCTGCCAATGGAGTAAGAAAAATAATCTTGTTTCCATTTGCATTGAGATTATTTATTTATTATTTATTTATTATTTGTTTATTTATTTTTTCATTATTCTTATTTTAAGTCAAATTCAATTCAATTCAAGATTATTTGTATAGCGCTTTTTATGATACAAATCGTTGCAAAGCAGCTTTACAGGAAATTAAGTTTCTACAATAGATTTATATATTGCAGAAACTTAATATATTTAACTTATGGCAAAATTTGGTTAATTCTGTATACTCTCTGAGGGGTTGGCTTCCTCTGAGGTCCTTAATTTTGCATTATATGAATGCTTGGCTAAAGAGATGTGTCTTTAATCTAGATTTAAACAGAGAGAGTGTGTCTGAACCCGAACGTTATCAGGAAGCTATTCCAGAGTTTGGGAGCCAAATATGAAAAAGTTCTACCTCCTTTAGTGGACTTTGCTATCCTAGATGCTCTTAATTTAGATTCCAAAACACCAAGAAAAGCATTGTCCCTCATTTCCAGGTTAACATAGTTTTCGATTAACCTCCTTTCTGAAACGGGTCTCTGAGCTGTAAAAGAACAGCATCTAAACATGAAAATTTTCCTCTGAAAAACTATGTCCTACACAGAGTGTTTCCCAGCTAACAGAGGATGTTCTCAGAACGTTCTCTCAAAGTTATGAACAAACGTTCTTCCAGTAACATTAATAGAATGTTTGTTCAAAGTTTTCTGCTCTTTAATAATGTTCTCAAAACATTTTACTTATACGTCCTTCATGATTTTTTTCCTTCATGAATTAATTTTGTCTTTTAGTTGGACATGTAAATTTTTCAAATGTTGCAATTTGTTTCAGAACGTTCAGAGAATGTTCAAAAGTAGCATTCACATCATGTTTGCAAACTGATACAATATGATGGTTCCTTAACCTTTGCATAATAACAATAAAAACCATTACAAAACATTACAAAACTGGACACTTTGAACATATAGTTTTCAAAACTCAACAGGAACATTAATAAAATGTACTTCAGCACGTGGCCTATATGCTTTTAAAATACAGCAGACTCTCTCAAATATGTTTGTAGTGCTGAAATACTTGTAGCCTACTATAACTGTACACTAGTTATTGCTGCACGTAATATTAACACAGATTGATATGAATAGACCAGCTGAGATTATATATGATGCTGGACGCCACCTGCTGTCTGACCTGCTTCAGCTAAATGAGGAAAAGTTTAAATAATATTAAATCCACATAAAACCAAACATGAACTGATCGTGCCTTTTACATTCCAGTATATATATGTGTGTTTTATTTTTATTCTTAATTATAATTAAGTTGTGGTGCACAGTTTATCTGTCATCATCAATCTTATATTATTTATTATAGCCTACTATATCACATAGGCTACTTGTATAATTATCATACATGCAATTTATTATCAAATATGATTTAAGGCACTACAGGGAGAATATATACTTAAATGAATCTTGAAAAAGTCCATGTCGTTATTACGTATTTGACATTACAGCAAACGCGAAGGAATGAATTATTAAGTTCTGCTTCCATCTAGTGGTCTTTGTGTTGAACTTAAAAACATATTTTAAACACCCTAAAAGCTTTTAAGGTGGACTGTCATCTCTCTGAGCTCGAGGACTGACTGAAAGCTGCACGTTCATTCATAATGCATGCAGATATGAGCGTATTGATTCATATATATGTCACTTCTGAACCAGTATCTTTCTTTCTCAGTCAGAGATTTAGCATTATTAAGCATAAAGTCTAAAGCATCAGCTTCAGAACAATGAAATCTAACTTTTGATCATATAATCAGAGTGAATCTTTATTTTTAATAAGTCCACACGCCCTATTCATTATGTTCCTGTAACTCGGAACACTTTGGGTTTGTTCTTGGACAGCATATACTTTTTCTTTAAAGGGTCCCTGAACGACTAAATTAAATTTGGCCCATTAAACACGCAAGACAAACTATTTCCTCGGACACTGAGCGGTAATCCACTCATAATGAGTTTTTGATGGAGTTTGAGTGCACACGTGAAGCCGGTTTTGAGGAGCGGTCCACCTTAACAGCACCGCGGCTCGGCTTTCCTCTTCAATCCGATCCGCCTGCGCCTCTTCCCCGCAGCAGAAGCTCCAGTCAGCCGCCTCCCATCTCTTCTCTCAAGATGTCCTCAATAACCTGTGTTATACTGACATATCACTGCACTTAATCTTAGTCTAGGAATGGAGTTTTAAAGTTATATAAGCCACGTGAATGCAAAATGCATAAAGAGTTGAATAATACAAGAGTTAATTGGGCCGTAAGTGTTGTGCTGTGATGATTGATGATTGTCTGTGGCTCTGCTCCAGCACTCTGCTGCGTACTAGATTTGGCTGCAGCAGATCAAAGTGTTTTCAGGAAAGGGGTGGTCCTGGGTTTGAGCATATATAGAGAGCCGGGCTTCTCTCTTCTAAGACAGAAAGAGAGCTGAACCCCGAGGAGAAGGTGACAGAAACTCTCCAAGACCACTTTTGAGACTCTTCTCGTGATTGTGCTGCTAGAGATCGTTCTATTAGGCTTATTTCCATTCGAAGGTCATTTTAAGCTCTGGATTTGTACCTGTTGCAGTTTTCTGGTTTTGCTTCGGCTTTTGGAGTCAGATTCTCAAAGAACTGAAACTTTGTGAGGATTTCCATCGGGTGCATTATTATTTTGTCATTCTGCTCTTGAGAACCCAACGGGAATATAATGTCTCTTTTGCGCCTCATACTGGGTTTCGTTGCAGCCCTGTGCGTAAACGCGGCGCAGAGCGCGTGGGAGGAGAGCACCGTGGTGCCGGTCCATCTCGAATCCCACGACACCGAACCGATCCATACAGCAGAAGCACGGGAAAAGCAATCCGAGAGACGCATCTATCGCTTGGACGTCTTTGGAAATCAGATGGTGTTGGATCTGGAACCGGACCAGACCTTTTTAGCGCCTGGGTTTGTGTTCCAAATGGTCGGGAAACCGGAATCCGAGGAGTTTGACAGCGCTGGAGAGGCGCGGTGCTTCTTCTCGGGAACCGTGAACGGAGAAGAACTTTCCGCTGCGGCGATCAATCTGTGCAACGGACTGCGAGGCGGCTTTTATGTCGGCGGTGAAGAGTATTTCATCCAACCCGCAAACGCTAGCGGAGAGGCTTCAGATGGAGACACCCACATCATTCGCAGAAGAAAACGGGATTTCTTGGATGAGGAAAACGGTCCGAAGTGTGGGGTGAACGAAGAGGAGGAACGAGTCACCGAGAAACCAACCAAATCTGACACAGAGCCCATCCCATCTGAGTCGAAAGGTAAATATTGCAGAATAAAACTTTTATTTATCGATCTTGTACCTAGGAAAGTTTCGTTCTACTTTATTATTACTGAGTTTTTTTCCGGTAATATTTCGCGCACGCCTCCGGTAACCCAAATAAACTCGGTGACTCCGCGTCATTCAGTGCGCGCTGGCGCATGAGCAGCGAATTAAGCAGAGTTATGCGTCTGCATTAACGCACTAAACACCAAATCACGAAATTTAGTTTGGAAATGCATCAACTGCAAATAGCACACATATTCTGTTCTGCCAGCCCGTTTAAACGCATCTTAAAGAATACACTTTTTTCTTAAGCGCAGACGAGCCGTCTCCAAAAGCAAGGCGAGGGTTAACTTGGAGAGGGCAGAAATCTCTCCACATACGCAGGAGGAGGGAAGGGGACATAGGGGTGAGGGTTGGGGGAGAGGGAGGCGGGAGAGAATGGGCTGGAGAGACGTGGAAGTTCTCCTCCTGGTACCGCATATTGCGCAGATCAGCACCGGAGGACAGTAGATGGATTGTGTTTCCGCCAACGTTTCTCGTGAAAGTGAGCAGGGTTTGGAAAAGTTATTAGCAGGGCGGAGCAGAAGCTTAGTCAAATGGAAAAGTAAGCAAGCTCAGCACTAACTCCCAATAGCTTTCTATCTTTTTACACAGTTCTCATTTTTTCAGCTATAAAACACCATTTTACTTTATATTTCCAATCAAAATTGCATTTAGGTTAAATAGCTTTAAGGCATCTATGTAAACTCATAAAAGTGGACACACATTTAAAAAAAAACCTTTAGGTTCCAAGAAAACCCAAAATAATAATGATAATTGATGACGTCATCTTGCACTCATAGGCGTCTACAAATGTAAAAAAAACACTCTCTAAATAAAGTCCCTCCCCCTAATATCACCTGACGCTGACTAGCAATAGAAAGGAAGGAGGAAATGATGGTTAACCCATGTAAGTTAAAGCCTATTGGCTTTTTAAATAAAATAATACAAGTCATCAATGTAGAAAAGTTTTCCCTCTGGTAAATCTGATTTAGAGTTTCACTTTTTTCTAATTTAACCAATGGCTTTAATTATTATCTTCTCATCCTTCAGCACACCACAGATCTCGGCGCTTTGTGTCCACTCCTCGCTATTTGGAGATCATGATTGTGGCGGACCAGTCAATGGCGGAGTTTCACGGTGCTGGGCTCAAACCTTATCTGCTGACCATCATGTCGGTGGCATCTCGTCTATATCGACACCCTACCATTCGTAATTCGATCAGTCTGGCAGTTGTGAAGCTTCTTGTTGTGTACGATGAAGAACACGGTCCCGAGGTGTCCTCCAATGCGGCGCTTACGCTCAGGAACTTCTGCCAGTGGCAAAAACAGCACAACCCATCGAGTGACCGGCACGCAGAGCACTACGACACAGCAGTGCTGTTCACCAGACAGGTGAGTTTATCACTCCTGGTCTCATTTTGCACTCTTAAAAATAAAGTTTTTTATTGGTATCAATGGTTCCATGAAGAACCTTGAACATCCACGGAAACTTTAAATGCATAAAAGGTTCTTCCCTGTTGAAAAAAACAGCATATGCTGGTTAGCTATGTTTTGAAGCTTGGCTGCTGGTTTCAGCTGGTCCTTAACTGGTCATGAGCTGGTTTAAGCTGGTCATGTGTTGGTCCTATGCTGGTCCTAAGCAACTATCTCCTGCTCAGGACCAGCTTAGGACCGGCACAGGACAAGCTAAGAACAGCTTAAACCAGCAGCCATGCTTCAAAACATACCTAACCAGCATATGCTGGTTTATTCAACAGGCTTTATAGTGTAAAAAGGTTCTTTCTCTTTTAAAATGTTTCGTAAAAAATTGTTCATTAAAGGACTGTTCACTGGAAGGTTCTTTGGAGAACCAAAATGGTTCTTCTATCCCAGCAAAAACACCATTTTGGAGCATTAGTTTTTAGAGTGTGAGTAGATAATTATGTAGCACGGCTCATACATATAAATCATGTTCCTTTCAGGATCTTTGTGGAGCTCATTCCTGTGACACTCTGGGGATGGCGGATGTTGGCACCGTGTGTGATCCGGATCGAAGTTGCTCCATTATTGAAGATGACGGTCTGCAGGCAGCCTTCACAGTTGCACATGAGCTCGGTAAGCATATCCTCATGCTCTTATATAAAAACTAGAAACTATGCAGGTGTAGGTCAAGTCATAATTGTGCTTCTCATGTAGGTCACGTGTTCAACATGCCCCATGATGATACCAAACAATGTGCCAGTCTTAACGGCGACCAATGGAGCTCCCACATGATGGCCTCAACCTTGTCAAATCTGAACCAGCTACAGCCCTGGTCTTATTGCAGTGCTATGATGGTCACGACATTCCTGGACAATGGCCATGGTCAGTGTTTACTGGACAAGCCCCAGAAGCCTCAGCAGTTACCCCAGGCTCTGCCAGGTTCAGTTTACGATGCCAACAGACAGTGCCGTCTCACATTTGGAGAGGAGTCCCAGCACTGTCCTGACCAGAGCACCACATGTGCCGCCCTTTGGTGCATGGTCACAACTGAAAATGGCTTGCTGGTCTGCCAAACCAAGAACTTTCCGTGGGCCGATGGGACGCCTTGCGGGTCTGACAGCTACTGTGTGGCAGGCCAATGTTTGAGGAGGTCCGAGGCTGCTAAGTATCAGGTAAGCACCATTTGGTGTGCCATACGGAATTGATGTTATTCTGATTTGTGACTGACAATGGTTCTGTCCTATTGCGTTTTAGACTCCAGTCAATGGTGGATGGGGAGCCTGGGGACCTTGGGGAGATTGCTCCGGTACCTGTGGAGGAGGTGTGCAGTACTCTATCAGGGAGTGTGACAATCCCCTACCCAAAAATGGAGGCAAATACTGTGAGGGCAAGAGAATTCAGTATCACTCCTGCAACACCGAGACCTGCCCTGATATTAATGGTAAGGCATGGCCCTATCTCTGTTTCTGCAACCACATGTAAGCCGCTTGATTTACAACTGTGTTTATTTGTGCAGGTTTGACATTCCGTGAGGAGCAGTGTTTGGCCCACAATGAAATCTCCTCTCAGTTGTCATTTGGCTCAGGAGAAGGCGTTGAGTGGGTGCCGAAGTACGCCGGGGTGTCTCCCAAGGACCGCTGCAAGTTGGTGTGCCGAGCGAAGGGAACAGGCTACTTCTTCATTCTGAAGCCAAAGGTGAGTGTCCCAATTAGCCTGAGTTGTAAAATCTAACAGTGGTTTAGTGGATGCACTGGAGATGTTTAATCCGAGGTTCCTTCCAATGCCTTCAGGTGGCTGATGGAACACCATGCACCCCAGATTCCACCTCAGTCTGCGTCCAAGGCCAGTGTGTGAAAGCTGGTTGTGACAGGGTCATTGGCTCCAATAAACGTTTTGACAAATGTGGCATCTGTGGAGGAGATGGATCGACTTGCAAGAAAGTTTCTGGATCAATGGAACGTGCTAGGTAAGCCCGCAATCTGAGCCAGTTAGAGGTTTCCTAAACTCCTTCATAGATTCCTGTTTATTC
Organism: Ptychobarbus kaznakovi; assembly: GCA_027422405.1. Classification (NCBI taxonomy): domain Eukaryota; kingdom Metazoa; phylum Chordata; class Actinopteri; order Cypriniformes; family Cyprinidae; genus Ptychobarbus; species Ptychobarbus kaznakovi. Next base: position 45,260 of record JAPDDN010000216.1, read on the forward strand.
TGACCTTTGCTTGTTTCTGAACTTTAGAGCGGGCTACCAAGATGTAGTGACGATTCCAGCCGGTGCCACGCACCTAGATGTTAAGCAGCGCTCTCTTGGAGGCCGCCTCCAAGACAATAGCTACCTAGCAGTTCGCAGGCAAGATGGCACGTATCTACTGAACGGCGACTATAAGCTGACCACTTTAGAGACTGATATCTCTCTGAAAGGTGCACTGTTGCGATACAGCGGTTCCTCTGCCATGCTAGAGCGCCTGCGAAGCTTTGCTCCCTTATCTGAGCCTCTTACCATCCAGATACTGTCGGTTGGTGATTCCCCCCGACCTCGCGTAAAATACAGCTACTTTGCACCACGCCACAGTGGGTCAAAACGGCCGTCCATTAACGTTATTAGTGCAATGGGAGATGCTAAATGGGATCTACGTGAATGGGGACCTTGTTCGAAGACCTGCGGCAGTGGTATACAGAATCGGGACGTCATCTGTCTTGATGCATATCGCCGCGAATCAAAAGACTGTCCTGAAGAGCTGCGCCCTGTGTCTTCGCAACCCTGCGCTCTGCACGTTTGCCCATTCTGGTTGCTCGGGGAGTGGTCCGCTTGTTCCAAAACCTGTGGCAGAGGCTTTCGCAAGCGCCCTCTGCGCTGCATCGGACACGGCCGCACTTTGCCTAACGAGAGCTGCAATGCAAAAGATCGACCACGACCTCTCCTGGATTTGTGCAACATGACTCCCTGTTGAAACTGAACACAGAGGCTCGAAATTAACGTCGAACAGCTGTAACCTTGCACATCTGGTGCTGACCAACACAGGTTTTGGATTCAAAGGGCACCTTATGACCGAGACTGCAAGTAAACTTCTTTCAGTGTTTCAAATCCCACCCATCCAACACTGGGGGCACAAAGCTGGCACACTGTGCACCTGTCTTTACAGCTGTGATTAAGGATGAGAATACGGACACCTCTGCTGCTTTGAATAGTGATGTCATGCATGTTAGATTTTGAGTGTGCATGGGTGTGTATGATGACTAATGAAAGAGTGCATGAAAAAGCTATGCATTTGTACCGTCTGTCTGAGCTGGACTAGACAGACATGATTTATTTGTCACAAGAGAGCATATAGGAACATATAGGAGCTATTGCCAGGGTCAAGAGCAATAACAGAAGAGTTCATTAGTAGTGGTGTTATATAAAACGCCCTCTAGTGGTTCTCCATTTCAAAGTCGCAAACTCTGGCTCAGAGCACATATTTAACACATGCATTTTTCTTGCCAAAACCAACGCCATATCTCACCTCAGCTAGGCACACATGCTGCTAATCAAACACCACAACAGGTATTATGCATTTCCTCGTATCTAAGTTTAACAATGCACATTAGCTTTACGTTTAGCTTCCTAGGTTGATATTTTCACCATTTTGCAAAGCCATACCCGATCAAGAGGGATCACGTTTTTAACGGGGAGGGAGACCAAAGAGCATAAGTTCTATACCTGAAGAGAGAGTGTGTTTATGTATGTGTGGGTTAGTTCTGTGTGTTTGTGTGGAGATATGGTGAGGGACTTCTCTCCTACTACTACTTCATAAGTAATCCTCTCCTGCCTTCTGAGAAGGTATCTTTGTAATGAGCTATTTCTTTTTGTACAGAATATCCAAACGTTATTTATTTTTGTACAGCCCATTTAATATAATCTTGTTGCTTTTTTATAATTACTGTATTTCTATGTGTTATTATTATTGAAATAACTGAAGGATGTATATTATATTAGAGTATTTATACAATATCAATGATCTTAGGTTTATGAATAAAGTATCACATTGATTTGTGGACCAATATTGTTGAGATGGTGTCTTATTTTGGGTGTGGCTCCTGATATTGATGCACTGTAGTCTAAATCCTAGTCTGAGGACCCCTAGGGGTTCGTGAAGGTACTTGAATTTTTTATGTGATTAATCTGCTCTAAATAATGGAGCAACATTAACATCTAAATTCTGAATGCTAACTTATGCACATTGTTTGTAAATGAATGTATGCATGAAGTACATCAATTTAAGTACATGCATACATCAAAATAAACTCAAAAGAGCGTCAACATGACTAGATCTAATCAGGGGTGCGTTTCCCAAAAGCAACCGTTGTTATCAATAGAGTTCAATGGAACTTGCGACCATAGTTAGCTAACGATGCTTTTGGGAAACGCACCCCAGGACAATTATCAATACAAAACTGCTGAGTCTCTCTGCGTGTATATGAACCAGACAAAGAAAGTCCACCAGGCGGAATTAAATCAATTGAATTCAATTAATTAGCACTCTCGATAGCTGTTCAAAGAAAAGCTTGCATGACCGGCATATTCAGCAGCACAGGTAATAACCACATCACTGGTTATAACCAGGAAGTCTTTTGTTATATAACCAGCTTTCATAATTTAAGAGGACAATGTGGGGTTTTGTCATCATGTTATAAGAGTGAAACACATTCAGCCCCGGCCAGTCCTTCTGCTAAATAATACATGCAAACAACCGCTCAGGAAAATAACAAATGACTTTGTACACCAAGATAGCAAGGCCTTTTCTAAAGAAACCCTTTCTTTCTGACTGTCTGAAAACTGAGTAAGATCACAGGGTAAAACAAGAAAGACATGTAAATATGAGAGATATCAAGATGTAAACATGTGCTTTCCGTTACACAATAACATTGAGTTGAACAGGAAAGACCGTCAGAACTTTGGCTTATGTGCAGTAACATTAATAAAACGTCTGTTATCTGCTCTTCAATAATGTTCTCCAAACATTAGCACAATAGCTTTATTTATACATCATTCATTTTTCTTAAATGTTTTAGTTGGATGTTCATGTAACATTTCTAAATGTTACCACTTTTTTCAGAATGTTCGGAGAACATTCAAATGTAGCATCCCTCTAATGTCTGCAAATGATCAAATGAAATGTGCCATTAACATTCGCATAACCCAGAAAAACAAACATCTAAAACACCTTTTAGACAGTTAATGGGAATGTTGGATCCTATATTATAGTAATAGCCGAGTCCATGTTATTTGTCAACGGGATAGTTCACCCAAAAATGAAAATCCTGTCATCATTTACTCACTCTCAAGTAGGTCCAAACCTGTATCAATGTGTTTGTTTTTAACACAAATGAAGATATTCTGAAGACAGTTTGTAATCGGGCTGTTTTTGGGGCACCGTTGACTTCCATAGTAGGAAGAAATACTGCTCTGTTTCCCTCATTCTTCAAAATATCTTCCTTTGTGTTCAGAACAAACACATTCATACAGGTTTGGACCTACTTGAGAGTGAGTAAATGATGACAGGATTTTCGTTTTTGGGTGAACTATCCCTTAAGCCATGAGTAGGGGATCAAGTCACAACTCGTACACAAGAAAGTAATCATTTAAGATCAATGCTATTTTTATGTTGCTCCAATTCTAAATGAGTCCGGTGACGTCTCATGGAAATGCATATCAGTAGCACGATTTTATGTTTCTATTTGGCGTGAAATTGACTTTGGCGTGCATATACGCACGTGTTTGGCGTGCATAGAGTACGCAATTTTCACGTGCAAATGATAAGCAATTTGTTGGCGTGCATATGATACGCACCTACCCTACACCCCAATCCTAACCATTGCGTATCATATGCACGCCAAAGTCAATGTCTGCGTACAGATAGCACGCCGAATAGAAACAGAGACTCGTGGTATTGATACGCACGTTCATAAGATTGAATCTAGTTGATCAAGTCAATTAAGCATTCATTTAGACCTATAATGGAGCACGTGTTTTGAGATGCTCTTCGTGTTGAGCTCAGGTCAGGGATGTTGCACACACAGCGGATTCGTGAAAACACAGATCTAAACATAGACTTCAGGGACACTAGCGAGAAGATGAGAGGACGAACGTGTTCTCAGAATGATGTGAGAGACTCTTGTGCTGTTCCTGAGGTAACCAGCCTCATTCACGTTAGTGTGATGAGGAGGAGTCGTGACGCGGAGGCGGCCGTTCGTTCAGTCGCGTGCAGACCGACTGGGCGACGATCCTGGGGGAGGGGATCGAGGCGAAGAGAAGAATATAGCGAGAAGTTAAGGACAAAGAGGAAGGAGTCAAAGGAGAAGTTGTGACTGAGACACGAGTCGTGGAACACGTGGAGCGTTATGGATAGAAGAGATCGTTTATTTTAACGCTTGACAGTCAGAACAATATATACTAAGATTTAAGACATGGCAGATTCACGATCAACTGTGGAAAGATGAAATAACTCGTGAAAGTAGTTCAGACGCGTTTTGAACAGAACTGTACAGAGATATTATGGAGAACCCGAGTTCACAGAAGAGCTGGAAGGTCTTGCGCGACTCTCTGCTGCTTTGCTTCTTTGCCGGTAAAGTACTTTTATATTTGACGACTAGAAAGTAGATCAATTAAAAGTGTAATCGGTTATTGATTTAAATAATCACGTATGTGTTACCTATTTACTTGGCCGTAAATGAACTCTACGTGCTACAGTTGTATGATTATTTTAATTGCGGGTTGTGTTTGAGAAAGTTAATGACTTTCATAAACTTATTTTGCATTATTATGAAGTAAGTTTATAATTCTGTGTTTAAAGCTTTCATGGTAATGCCAAGTGTAGGTCATAAAGCGTTGTTTTGAAGCGATTCTAAAGTGTCGAAGTGTCCGGTAGAATGCTGTGTAAAGGATACAAAGACGCGTTTAGAACGTCCGAGGA
>JAPDDN010000661.1:0-79746 GCA_027422405.1 Ptychobarbus kaznakovi
ATCATAATTGATACCATTGACGATAATTTGTTAATGCTATACATTCAACCTTAGTTCCTAATAGTCATCAAAGCCTATCATAACCACATCATCATAAGTTGATGAAACAACCATGACTTTTTGGGAACGTGATGTCTTTTACGTCAATTACAACACTACAAATACGAATCAATACTTTAACCAGGTTAATTATCTGGCTTCAGGGTCAATTGATTTAATCCCAAGGTTTAATACCAGTTTTGCACTGCTGAATTAGGCGGACATTATACTTCTTCTGTAGGAAGTATTGTGTGGCTTCATTCCAAAATTTCACGCATTTAACGGTTTAATTTAACGGATTTGGAGGTTCTTGAATTACTGAAGTTGTCAGTGTGACAGGACCTATATGATTTTTTATGGTATCAATGCAAGCATTGAGCCGGACCATGATATGTAGATGTCATCTAGATGTCATGCGGCAGGACTGGGACAACGAGGAAGTAGTGACTCAGATGTCTGTTGTTCCATTGTATGTCCAGAGCGCAGATGATCTTAGAGGTGGCCATGGTTGTCGACCAAAGACTGAGAGGATTGCGGCTGTGTGAAATGTGGTAGACTCTGATGTCTTTGCTTCAGTGTTCTGAATAGCTTCAGGCTGATGGCTGAGTTCTCTGCCCACTGGTCTAGTGCCGCGTCGAACACTGATGATTTGATTTGAAGGGGGCCTGTGTTTGATTCAGGCTCCTGCAGTGAGCAGAGGAGAGGGTCCTGGTCCTTGCTGTTTGTGCTTGGTCCAGATCCTTGTTCTGATACTGCCTCATCGATCAGTGACTTAGGGGCAGTGTCTGTGACTTGACACTGCGACTCGTTGGAGTATAATGACTTGCAGGGCAGAGGCTCACGGACTTGTGTCCAAATCTTTAGGTGCTTGAAGTCTATTAGAGGTTTGAAGCCACTAAGCAGATATTTCCCGATGAGGAGTGGATACGTGTTGAGTGTTGAAACGTATACTGGATGGACGAGGTCCATGGGTCCCAATGTTAGATGAATTGGGGCCACATGTTTTAGTTGTAGGCCCGTGTGGGAGTATGCCTGGAGGTTCAGTTTGCACCTTCGGAGCTTGAGATTTCCATTAGTCCTCTTCGTTCTTACTTAGTCTTCCTTGAGACGTTCTGTAGACATTAGAGTCATGTCGGCTCCCGTATCGAGAAGGGCTTCAACTCTGAGATGTCATTCGATGATGATGGAGAGGTAAAACTTTCTTGCTATAACTTTCTCGATGAGATAGCCTAGAATTTGAGGGACTGGAGTTTGGGAGGAAACAGTTAGGATATCAGGGCTGATGTGGTGTTTTTCAGAGGAGTGGCAGACGACCAAGAAAACACTTTCAGGAACTTGAGGGGTTTCATCAGCAGGTGTTTGTTGGACGCTGCTGTGATCTAGAGCATTGGGTATTGAGTTAGTGTCTAACTCTTTTGCTGGGTTTTCAGGTGGGGTTTCGTGTGCATCTGACGTTAGTGTGATTATGGTTCTCTGAGAGTGAGGTGAAGGAGTGCTATTTCTCCGTGGCTGATTGGGTCAGCTGGTCTCTACCATCTCATCCGGCCACTAGTCAGGCTGAATCTGGTTTATCTTTCTTTTCCCACTTCCGATCCTCCTCCTTTCGTTGGAAAAACACTTTAATCATCTTTCCATCAGCTTTTGTGAGTCGAAATACGGTGGTGTCTTTTGTTCTTGTGTGGATTCAGTTTGAGCTTGGTCAGCTTGGAATATTTGTGAATTATTTTGTCGATTCCTTGGGCTGATTGCTCCAGGGTGAGTTTGTCATTTTCCCTTGGAGTTTCTATTGAATTCCCATGAGCTTTTCTCTCTAGAGTTTTCAAATGAGTTGGCTGGTTCCACGATCTCTCCCATTGACTCTCATGAGGCCTTGATTGGTCCCATGACTTATCCCAGTGTCGTCCAGGTGAGCGTTGATGTCCATGCGGCCAATTCCAGCGGTCATACCTCTGTTTATGTCGGGTGCCAGCGTGTGAGTCTTGTTCTTTGTTGGATGGTGGTGCATTCCACTCTCTGTGTGGCGGCTTGGTGCTGTCTTGACGTTGGGCGCCCTCTAGAGCCAGCCCTTGACTTTGAGTGTTGAAGTCAAGAACTGCTGGGGATTTGGCACTCTTTTCTGAGGCCATCTTTTTTTTGCCGTAGGCTTTCTGCGCCAAGTCTCGCAACTGCTGAGCGTTCATTGTTCGTGGACATGCGAGAACGCCAAGATGGTGGCTTATGCCGGGATGAAGGTTCCTCAGGAAGAGAGTTTTAAAGTTCATCCTCCATGTCAGGTTCGTTATAAGTTCCGAAGTATTGCTTGTCTGAGTCGACTGTAGTAGGCTTGAGGAGGTTCATGACATCCTTGTCTCATTTCCAGGGCAGCCGCTAAGCCTTTTCGGGCTCAGGATCGGCGAACTCTTTAATGAGGACTTTTTGAAGCAGTTGATAATCAGACTTTGTGTTAGCAGGCTGCCGGTCCAGGAAGCTGTGAACTTCAGGACTGGATGTCGTTCGGAGTAAATAGAGTTTATCTTTGATTCTGCTGTTTTTATCCCTGAAGTCAGCCTTTGCCTTCTCCATTAGCTGCTCTACATACTGTAGCTTGTCAGAACGATCAGCGTAGTCTTCTTTGATTTGTTCAATTTTTCGGGTAGTAGCTGCTAGAGTCTCTTTTAGCCTGTTGCTCTCCTCCCCAGCGCCTTGTTCCACCTCATCAGTCCCTTCCTGTTGCTCCTGAGCTTCCAGTTCTAGCTGCATGATGTGTCGTTGTGCGCATGTCGGCTCCTGCTGGAGTTGTGTAGCGTGCTTGTCGCTCAACTTGAGTGGCGATGAGTGTGTGACTTAAGGATCTGGTGATCTTGGCTAATTTTTTTGTTACTGTATCTTTGACTTGGGTCTTGTCCCATGAGGCTTGTTATGTTGTCATCCAGCTGTGGCCCTGTGTCTGATGTTTGAATGCTTCAGCAGCCTTAGGGAGGAGGCTGTCTGTCACAACACTTGGTTGCAAGCCATGCTTCCAGATCCTCCCAGTGACCGACATGTTCTGTTTTGTGAGACATGTTCTGGCAGAGTGAGGGAGATCTCGAAGCAAACTGACACAGACCTTGAATGGGAAACAAAGCAAAAAACAAAACAAAAAACAAAGCACAACAGGGGTGTAAATGTGTACAGTATAGTGTATGCTAATGTTGAGTGTGATTCTCTGCGACTGTGATCCTCTGGTGGGCATGCTTCTAAATCGTAGCCTCTGTGGGGAAAATTATTGAGCACACACAGGTAGCACAGCTGGGAAACAGAGAAAGAAAAGGAGAACACCAACAGAGCAAGTAAAAGGGTAATAATTAGATGCTTCACTTTTTCCTGCAAGAGAATCTGTGCTTTTTTTTCAAAGAAGGAAGTCTAATACGAAGGTGAGGGAGAGGGAGAGAGACAAGCACAAAATGTCTCTTTCTGTAGCAGATTTTCCTTTTCCTTTTGTGTTCCTGTGGCTCAATGGTTAGAGCATTGCGTTAGCAGCGCAAAGGTTGTGGGTTCGATTCCCAGGGAACACATATACGGACAAAAAAATGTATAACATGAATGCACTGTAAGTCGCTTTGGATAAAAGCGTCTGCTAAATGTAAATGTCTCTTTTTTGGGGTTAAATCTGATTTAGAAGGATGGTTCTAGTCAGAGGATTGTAAACGGGTTTTCACTTTCGTAATAGGACTGTGATTGCTATTAAAATTTTCTCCTGGGTGGAGGAAAACCATAGATATGACAGTACTGGTCCTTTAATGTCTCTCGTGCGTGCTTAAAATTTTGCAGATGCCTATCTTCTGGTTGACCTGCTTTAACTTGGCGGGGTAGGATTTCACAAGAGAGGAAGATAAATAGAAAACAGTTTTGAAACGTCGTTCTCAAGTTTCACAAATACCTGTTCAATTGCGAAAGTTCTCTGCATATGATCTTCCCACAGGAAAAATCTCAGCGAACAGTAGCAGTAGTCAAATTAGAAGATAGTAGCAGGGAGAAAAGAGAAGAAAAGTGAGGATTTACTCCCAAGGTTAAGATTGCTAAAAAGGGTGGCAGCGTGGTGGCGCTGTTGAATTGATACACTTAAGGGGTTGGTTTTGCTGTTTTACAGGATAAAACAAACTGACCTAAGTTTTGTGGAAACCTTAATTTCCTTTTTTGGGTTTTCTAATTGGAAGGTTAACGTCTTTATACCCTTAGCTTGGTGAGAAATTACATTGGTTCAGCGGTGCCCAGCAGTAAGGTCCCCCCCATCCGAGCGCACCAGGTGAGCCCCTTTAAGGGTCTTGCCGAACACTCCGTCCCCACCGTATTGCAGTGAGCCTCTCAAACAGCCATAGCTTTTGGCACAACCGGGCTGGGACTCGGGTGAGGCACGTCAATGACTGCTGGCCTGAAGAGGGGCGGGGCTGAATCCCAGGGCTTTCCGTCAACGCAGACCCGAAGTCCGACGTACCTCGTCAATAGTTACCCGGGGTGGTATATCCGCACCTTCGCCCAGTCAGCTGGTTGACTCCTCCTCCGATATCCGAACGCTAGGCCTGCTGCATGTCATCACTTTGCAATACTAGAACAGAGGTATTCGGCCCCCCCCCCAACCTGCACCAGGTTACGTCGTAGCAGGTGACTCTGCTTGCTGTGACCCACGATGGAGGCAATTTCACTTCACCAACCCAGCACTAGGGGGAGCACTAATCAGATCACCTAAGGAGATGAAGTAAGGCCTAACAGGTAGAGCCAGACTTGTGTTGTGACTCAAATTAGAATTTCAAATTAGAAATTGTGGTTTCTTTTTAAAATGTAATGATATTATCATTCAAACTGATAGGATTGATTAGGATTAGAATTACAAGAACAATTTACAATTGAGTTGATAAGCCTTGTTGCAATATGTAAACAGGAACTGTAATTAATTATTAAATGTAATTAGAATTTTCAAATTCAAAATTAATTATGAAATTAAATTACAGATTCCAAATCCCTAATTTCGGATCACTAGCATAACAAGTTACTCATTCCTCCTTGTGTCATTAACATAATCAGACCAAATTAATCTGTGCCACCCTAATTACTTGTGAATTAAATAACACATTTCTTGCCCTCTTGATAATGATTAAGATCTTAATGTTGTTGTAAAATTATAAGAGCGCTTATGATTAATCAGTGGCTATTGTTGCTACGTGGAAGCAGGAACTGAAATTATTTTATGAAATTAGTTTCAAATTTGTAATTAATTATGACATTAAATTAACAATTTCAAATTCCTAACAATAGCAACTTATCCTCTGATGTCTTTAAAATCAGGAGAGCAGTTATAATTTAATTAATCACCGTAATGAGGTGGTACCGACTCAATTTCTACTAAAAACCAACAGCTATTAAACTAATACCCGCTAAAAATAAAAACCTTAAACAAATGTTTATTAAAACCACATGTGAGATCGCTAGCCTCTCTGACGATTAATGTTAGTTATAATCGTACAGCCAGTTTATTAACATGGGATTTTTACAGTCCTTTTAAATGGGAGAAGAGGGAGAGAGAGAGAGAAGAATTCTGAACAAGGGTGAAAAAGAAAGAAATGTGGTAGCAATTCTCAGTGTGAGTCAAAGTTCAAACGTAACTGGTTCAGTCACTTTTTCAAAACACACTGCATTTAACCCACAACATGCCACCACATGCTAACCGCTAGCCTTCAATGCTAATAGCTCTGCATAGGCTCCAAAGCAAGCTCATTAGTCTCAATTAGCTTAGCTTCTGCTATGATATTTTTGTACAACAGCTCAAAATAGCGCTGGGACTGAGCTTGCACTAGCAAATGTCCTGGAAAGAGTCTCTGAAGACTTCCTGGTTGAGCTGTCACTATGGTGACACACACCAGGATGTGAGTTATGCAGTTTCAGCACCAAACCAACAAGCACTATTTAGATTCTTATCTTTTTATAGCACTGACAATCTCACTCGTTTAGGGCAAGATAAATTAATCTACAGATTAATTATTAATATAACAGCATTATTGAGTGCTAACAATCTCAACTCGTTTAGAGCGAGATCAATTAATCCACAGATTAATTACTAATATTACAGCGTTACTGAGACTTTGGCGAGTCTCAGTTCTGGTGTCAGTCTGTTCTGACAGACAAAAGCAGTGGATTTATCATCACACAATTTTCATTTGCTCAAGATCAATAGTCTCCCATGACGCCTTTGGCCACTCCTTCTGAGCGAATTTTAGTGAATCAAAAAGAGGCAGAGAAAATTAGTTAGCTAATCTAATATTCTCAAACCAGGGATATACACAGTTCAATCTGAAGTGGGACACACACTAGCAGATTAACACTATGAAAGGCCTTATAGAGAGAAATGAGGAATCCGCTCATTTGTCTCTCATGCGCTTTTAAGGTGCGTTCACACCAGACGCGAATGACGCGAATGATTTACATGTTAAGTCAATGCAAAGACGCGAAAGTCAATCCTACGGCGCTATTCGCACGAATGAGGCGGCGCAAATGGTGCGAATTGAGCGTTTTTTTCGCGCTTTGGCGGATATTCGCAGCCGCGTTAACCAATCAGGAACTTGCTCTAGCAGTGACGTCATTACGAGCGGAGGCAGAAAATCTGAAACAACAATGGAGGACAAAGTAATTGTGGTTGTATGTGGTTACCCGGAGCTGTATATACATCTTCGTACTTTTACAAAAACAGGAAAACATTTTGCAACGAGACTGGAGCTGCCTGGCAGAAGCCCCTCCCATGACGCAAATTCGCGTCTGTTGTGTAGTGAATTTCATGCGCGAATAGCGCGATTTATTCGCGTCATTCGCGTCTGGTGTGAACGCACCTTTAGAGCGACTTAATTTTCTCTTAATAGACAAATATTAATTATTTACTGCAGTTCATTTTCTTCTTAAACACAACTCGCTTAGCCCTGTATTTCATTCAAAACGCACTGTGTGCCACAAACAAGAATACAGAATTACAAACAAACTCTGTTTCTCTGTATCTAATCTAGTTTTCCAGATAAAATAGAACAATACACAAATTGAATCTTATAAATGTTATGAATTTTCAAATCAAACTAATGCCAGCCTTTATTCTCCACCATATCTGTAATACATTTATGAAGCAATTATTTCAGCTTTGGGGAATCATTTATTAAAGATTCAATGTTGCTTCGATTGAAGTGATATTAATCTTTAACTTATGATTTATACTTTATTAACGACTCGTCCAGCGACCATTAACAACACTATATCTTTAACAATTTTGTTTATCTTGCTTCGTGGCCAATGATAAAACAAACAAAATTTGTACTTTATCAAAATTGAGCTAGGTATTACAATCTTTGGCAAATAGTTTAAAACTTGAAAATCACACAGCCCAAGACATGTGATGTCACTGGGGAAACCCTCTTGTGATTGGCGGTTGACTGGTTCCTTTGTGATGTTATGACACTGTTAGGACGCTTGTTTTATGGCGCTTTTCCACTGCATGGTACTGTACGGTTAGGCACGGCTCGGTACGGTGCGGCTCAGTTCGGGTCGGTTTGCGTTTTCACTGCAGTTTAGTACCGCTATAGAGTGGGCGGGATTATTCACGCGTCGTTATAATTGCGCCGCCTCTACTGCCGTGACATCATCGTAAACGCGCCACAAACAAACTCACAACAAAGAAAGGCGACGGAATAGTGTTCTTCATTCTCGGCATGTGGATGAACAGCAATGGAGAGGTCTATGAAAATGCTTGGGATTTACCCCCAGCAGCAGGGACTGTAGTGCAGTGCCACGGGCTGTAGAGGAGGAGGGCAGAGATGTTCAAGCAGGTGTGCTGCGTTACTTGATTAGTTAACTATTCATGTAGCGTGTTCTGTAAAGTGAATTATCAATAAACCTTTGAATATTTCAAAATGTACAATGTATCCCTTGTTTTTTTTATTTATGTGAGGGTTTTTATAATCGTGGCATTAATCATTTGTCTTTTTCAAGAGGTTCATTACGTGCTCATACAATAATACATATTTAATATAGTCTGGAGGTACACGTATTCGATCAGATTGTTTTTAATTGAAGCAAAACACACATACAAAGGTAAAAATATAAACAGAGGACATACTCTGAAAATATAGCAAGTTCAAAAGTATATACATAAGGCTTTTTCCTTCGGCGTCGCGCCATCAAGCTCTCACTGGATCCGCTCCTCGGCTATCAACAAGAGGAACGTCTGTACTTCCTCAACAGACAACGAAACGGCAATTTTTTGATTGATACAAAAAGGTGCGTTTGTTCAAACAAAAGCTGCGTCCGCTCCTTCGCTGGCTGTGCTGATTTAAATCTAGCGGGTCTATGGGTCTCATGTCGCAAGTTCAGTGACGCAGTAATGATGATTCTCTCCGGCCAATCAGTGATCAGCAGAGTTTACACGTCACGTTTTGGTAACGGTACGGATCGCTTGGAACCCCGGCCGAGGTGGTACTAAAAAAGTACCAGGTACCAGGTACAGTACCCAGTGGAAAACCCCCCAAAAGTGAACCGACCCGAACCATACCGTGCCGTACCATGCAGTGGAAAAGCGCCATTAGAGTTTTTAAGGCTTCAATCATTAAAGTTCTTCAGTGAGACCTTTTGTCGAAGTCTTTGAGTTCTTTAGGTTCGTCAGCCTGATGGTAAAGGCGGTAATCGAGCGCAATCAAATCAAAGTTCAATCAAAGTTCACTGGAACTTCACACGAAGTTCCAGCGAGCAACGAGCGAGAGATGAGCGCTAAGCTTAAGCTAATGAACAAAGCTTTTGTGTCCATTTTAAACGGCCCGATTTGGGTCCACCCATTTGGGTCCCAATCAGATTGTTCTTGATCCGCCCCGCTCGGCCCCTTGCTGCGCCTACATTATCTGATAGTTAATTTATCACATGAAGGAAAATACCTCTAATAACTTCTAAAAGTATTCATCATTCGTACAATGCTGAGAATCGACATATAGTTCACACCAAATTGTTGCATTTATCATGACCATTCTTGAGAAATCAAATTCAACATATTTTACACACGTTCATAGCTTTTCCTGCTTAAATATAAAAAGGGTTCAGATAAAATATTAGAAATAATACATAATGCTTATAGAAGACATAAAATACAACCTTAATATATATTGTCTCTTGAGCATACTGCTTCAATAGTAGCAGGAACCATTAACTGTCTTTTAGCATAAAGTCCACAACAGTTTGCTTGTTCCATGTCTGCACAAGAACGAGAGAGAGAGAGAGCGCATTCGCCTCGAATGCAACAGAGAAACGGGAGGTGTCCGGGGTCAGGAAGTCACCCTGGGCGTGCATCTGCAGAGCTTCTCAGCTCAGAGTCTGATCGTAAAACAGTCATGCATTATTGAATTATGCGTTAAACGGTCATCCCGGACCATTTCCAGATAGAGAGTTATTTTGTCCTGTTTCGGTTGAATTATGGTAAAGTGATAAGAACTGACAGTGAGGTCCTGTTCTTGAATTCATCCCAGATGTTCTTTTCTTCTCTCCTGGTTTTTAAAAATCTCCTGAGATAAGGAGATTTTAGGGCAGGAAACCGGCCAGCCAGTTCAGTGAAGATCGATCATGTATTAACTTTTATGACTTGCAAATGCTGGGGGGCACATTCCTTAGGAATGTGCTGTGTTGAGATTATTTGTTTTGTTTTTTTTCTCTTAACGGCACTACACGGCCCTGTTCTGAGAGAATTGAGAAGGTTCTGGGACAAGAAAAAGAGACCAGTGCACCCAGAAAGAAAGTTTCTGTCCAAGACAGTGAAGTGTCTTCTGAAGCAGTGGAGCTTTATTAGAGAATGTAATGGGTTGATGTATAGAGTAGTAGATCATTCTTCTGAGGAAAGCTATTGACAACTGTTGTTGCCGGTGTGAAAGAACGAGTGCTGCAGAGTGTGCACGGCGATATGGGGCACCAGGGCATTAAGCGGACTGTGGGGTTGTTGAAGCAGATATGTTTTTGGTTTGGTATGCATGAAGATGTGGAGGAATGGGTAAAGAAGTGTCAACGGTGCATCCTCACAAAGATGCCGCTGCCCAAGGTCTGTGCCTCTGTAAAAGCATTTTTGGCTTCCAGGTCCCTTGAAGTGATTGCGTTGGACTTTACTGTCCTAGAGCCTGCTTCTGATGGGCGTGAAAATGTTCTGGTTGTTACAGATATTTTCACAAAGTTTACACAGGCATTTCCCACCAAAGATCAACAGACCGTTACCACAGCAAAGATCTTGTTGAAGGAGTGGTTTATTAAGTACGGCGTCCCGGAGATGTTGCACTCCAATCAAGGTTGAAACTTTGAGAGTGAATTAATAGCAGAGTTGTGCAGACTATATAGGGTGAAAAAGACCCGTACAACCCCTTACAGCCCGCAAGGAAATGCCCAATGTGAACGATACAATCGAACGCTTCACAACCTGTTACGTACACTACCCCAGTACGAAAACGGCATTGGCCTGAGTACTTTCTAGAGTTAGTCCATATAATGTGACTCCGCATGCTACTACTGGTTTTTCCCCTTATTATATTCTTTTTGGGGTACAGCCGCATCTGCCCATTGATGTATTGCTTGGTGGTGAGGAAGTCTCGGAGGGGAAACAAGACTGGTTATCTGTTCATCAAGAGAGGCTGGGGTACGCCCATGAGAAAGCTAGGGAGTACTCAGAGGAAAAATCTCTGGAGAGAGTGACTCAGTTGAAGGTGAAGGCATTTAGTCCCCAGGTCTGTGTGGGCGACTTGTTGTATTTGCGTCAGCGGCTTCCAGACAGGAACAAGATTCAAGATGCCTGGAGCCTGATCGTGTACAGAGCAGTGAAAATAATTGGTACGACTTACACTGTGGAACCTTTAAAGGGAGGGTCCTTAAAAAGGGTTCACCGATCGGAGTTGCGTCCAGGTGCTGTGCCCACTCCTAGGCCTAGGAGTAAGGACAAATCTCAGCCAGATACACAGCATGTCACCATGGACGGAAATGACACTAGTGAGCCAGATTTTGTGGTAGTAGAGGAGGGGGTGCAACCCTCTTTAAGAGGGGCCACAGACACTTCACTTTACTCGGAGGCACCAGGTACTTTGGCGTTGGGAGGTTACAACTCTGAAGGTAACTAGGTATCAATATCAGCTGACACTATTGGAGACTGCCAAATCTGATGGTGAGGTCCGGAGTACAGAGACTGCAGATGAGACCGTCCAGTCTCAGGAGTTCGAAACTGGTGAAATGTGTGACAGAAAGGCTGTAGAAGTTGCCTAATATAAAGAGACGTAATCCCCGAAACAGAGCTTCCCACTTGAGCAATAAGGAAATATCCGCTAAGTGTGTTACTTGTTTTGTCAACCAAGTGCACACGCTCTCTCTCTCTACTGTGGATAAACGCGCTGGATTTCTGAAAACACTGGTAAACAGTTTAGCGATCTCCACTTCAATATTCTAATCTCAGAAAAGTGTAATTGATCAAGTGTTAATTTATGAGAGAGAGAGAGAGAGAGAGAGAGAGAGAGAGAGAGAGAGAGAGAGAGATAGGTTGCATGTATTACCAGCGTTTTGCCATGTTTCTCTATTAACAATGAAGCTGTGTTTAAAGCTGTGAGGCTTTAATTGCTTTAGAAACAATGATGTCACCAGCTCCTTGTTGAGAAAGCTGTAGCTCTTCAGCTATTCTATTTTATTGATAAAATTGTTGGGCAGCCTACATGTCTAAGCGCTAAAAATACTGTGTGCATGTGGGCGCAGCGTGACAGCACATTAGTATAGAAATCTTCAAATTAGTTTTGTGTTTTTTTTTTAAACGTAGTGTGTTCATTTGTGCAATTATAACATCCCAGTAATGTTAAGATTATTTTAATATATTAGAATGAGTACATTACAAAATAAATGTATTAGAACAAGTATATTATTATTTATTGGCTTAAAAACAAACCCAGCAAACACAGAACATTGTGAGGACGTCACCATTTGCTTGTACTTTGGTCAGCACGACATTATGGCGACGTTGTGAGGACGTCGTGGTAAAGTTAAATTTTTTTTAATCTTGGCTAATGTCCCAGTAACGTCGTGGACACATTCTCAAAAGATGTCGCTAGTTAATCGCATGGAGAACGTTGTAGCGACGTGGTCAGTTGGTCTCATGATAACTTTTCATGTTATTGCACTACATGCAGAGCCGATCCTCCCTATACGCGGAACACCAGGGGGCCCCCTTGCTCTCATAGAGGTTTTCATTTAGTTTCGTCTTTGAAGCTGGCCAGTGGTTATGAAAACATGAATGATCAATTATTTTAATGCGGTGCGCTGTAACCCTTTCTACGTAAAAAGTCAGTCAAATCATGTAACGTGAACGTCGCACAGTCTCTCTCTCTCTCTCTCAAAAAAACCTGCAGAAAAGATACTGTTTCTCGAGCGGTTTCCATGAGCGCGATTGGAGATCGATTGGAGTGCGATTGGAGAGTGAAATGCGGACAAATGCGTTTCATCCATTCTTTCATACCCCCGCACCCTCGCCGGTGACACAGTTTTGCGTAGAGCCCCCGGAAGTCAAGGATCGACACTGACTACATGTATTATCATGTTAAGATACCATTTTGATAGCATATATTTTGGGGAAATATACTTAATACATAAGCATTTTAAAATATGGAATGAATATTTGTAGATATATAAAACATTTGTCATCAAGGACAAAACAAAAACCAAATAGTTTGCTTAGCAAATGGTAATAATTGATAATGACATGTTTGTGAATGACTGAGAATGAGATTTATTGAAAGAGGGCACGGGACAAATTAACATTTAAACCAGCACTGTCTACTGCGCGAGTGCACGTGCCCGTCATTTGTTCTGTAACGTCAACTTCCAGCAGACAGACATGGAGGAAAAGGTAAGCGCTATAAATTTACTTGTTTTCATAGTTTTTACTGATATAACATTAGATGTCACCAAATGTGAGTGGTGTTTTGTATTTTTGTAGGTTTTCTAATTTAAATTAATTAATAAATGCCATGTTCGTTAATTTGCTCACGGGAAGTCTCACGAGGCGGTCTGAGGTAACGTTAATGGTAACTGTTAAAACCTTGAGATAAAATTATATAAATGTATTTTAGTTATTTGAAATTTAACACGACAAACTATACAGTATTCAACGTAACTTATAGGGATCAAACACAACTTCACTGTTAATAGAGAAACATGGAAAAACGGTGGTAATACATGCAGGCTCTCTCTCTTTCTCTTTCTCATAAATGAACACTTGATGAATTACACTTTTCTGAGATAAGAATATCGAATTGTAGTTCGCTAAACTGTTTACCAGGGTTTTCAAGGAGCACATATCTAGGAGCGCATTAAAAAAATGTAGGGGCGCAATGCAAATTTGTCAAATTATGTGTTTCAGCTTAATAAGGGGAAATAAAGAGACATTTACAAGCACAATTATTTAATTCATCAGAATACAGAAAGTACACAAGGTTTTAAATTATTTTGCTTCAGACACTTTTTAATAGGCTAATTGTGTAAACTAGTTATAGTCCTATTAAACTATGTACATTAGGTATGTGATGTATTAAAAAAATCACAATAATCATTTAAGCTTTTGTCACAGTATGTTTTTTTCTATTACAATATATAATTGCTAAGTGAAAAAAGTGTTGTCCTCCTAAAAGGTTAAATAACTTTCTTAAAGATCATTTACTAAAATAATTTAGTAAATAATACACAAAAATATTCAAACAAGTGTTTCAAGATTAGAGTGCAAAAGATTGTTCAAATGAACAAAATAACAATAAGTAACACTTTACAATAAGGTCCCATTTGTTAACATTAGTTAAATCAGGTTAACATTAACTAACAATGTGCAATAGCTAATTGTTGCAGTAGTTAATATTTGTGTTAATGTTGATTAATAAAAAAACAACTATGTTAGTTAATGTTAGCTCCATTGAATAATATTAACATACACATTATAATGTATTATTAAAATGTAAAATTAGCATTATGAATAAATGCAGTCAGTGATTTTTCATGTTAACTAATGGAACCTGTTAAGTTTTGCTGAACAATAATAACGTATCAGTCAATATATAGATAGGCCCACTGTTCACTATTATAGCTCAGTGGATAGGCCATGCTTTAAGTTATATATATATATTTTTTAATAAATAGCTCATTAAGTTTTGAAGATAAGTAGATATAGCTCCCCAGATAGCAAACTGACATCGAATCAACGTAGAATCAATGTTTCTTGTGGCTTCGAAACGACTTTGATCTCCGACGTCAATCTGGCATCATCTTGCTCATCAGGGTAATGTTGAACCAACGTCAGGCACTCCATTCAAAACTAACGGAAAATCGACGCAATTGGTTTACTTACCTAACGTTCAACCGATGTTATTTTTTAAGTTGGTTGAAACGACGTCATAGAATCAACGGGTATTTAACATTAAATCGATGTAATTGGTTTGCTTACCTAACGTTAAAACGATGTTGATTTCAGTTGGGTAAACCGACGTTATACAATAAACTTTTTCTGCTTGTTTTAAAAATCTCAAATATAAATGAGCCTGTGTATGTAATAATTTATTAAACACATCACATTCAGTCATTATTTATACAATACAGTTTATAAACAGTTGCAAATGCATGATTAGAGCACAAACCTTCTATATAACACAGAACAAGCATTTACAATCAAATACACAGAGGTATTAAGTAAACTATAGGCTAATTTAAATGGTGTCAAGTTACAAATAAAAAGCTATATTCACGAATAAAAATATCATGTTATTTTGTACCAAATGTGCTTGACTTTTATTTTCAGTGGGGCACAAAAGGAGATGTGAGGCAGAACATTAAGAGACTAACAGCCTCAGTCACCGTTCACTATCATTGATTATTTTCTATAAAATAAAACAAATTAATGGTGACTGAGACTATGCAACTCTCTCCTTTTGTGTTCCACAAAATAAAGACATATGGGTGAGAAGATGATTTATAAAGAATACTTAGCCTTGAAAAACAGAAGACAGAGGTAGCCTACATAGCAGCTCTTTTAGTTTTCCTTTGCAATTAAATCTCAAGTTCTCTGTAATTATCAGGGATGTGAATTTATCAGGTCAGGTTTGAAAAAAGGTGATGAAGATGTAACCCACAATTGTAATATCAGTCATAGATAATAAAGTTCATTTTTAATATTTTTTTTTTATACATGTACTATCACTCCATTACATTTTCTTTAAAGTTAGCAGTTTTGTGTGTGTGTGTGTGTGTGGGGGGGGGGGGGGTACTTAAAAAAATAATTTGCATCAGAAATATTATCTTTTGTATATTTTCATATAAAATGGCAACATTTTATGTAAAAAATTATATTTCTACTCTTTATTAATGGCAATAACAATATTATGCCGTCTAAATGAGTAAATACTACTTTTACTACTTACTACTCACACTTTCAAAAACTCTTTGGGTCTATACGAATTACGCAATTGATTTATTTTAGATTCAAAATGACGATTATCACTTGATAAGGTGCATTTGTAACTTGTATTTTATTTCTTTCTCTCTCACAAACCAACAAAACCTTTTCAAAACCGTCACTGCAGGTGCATAAATCCTATTCTACAAATCACAAATTACGAAATTCACAGGCTCAGTTATACCAGATTTATGCAGGGCTATATTTAATTTGTTCAGAATTTAACTGTGGTATTTTGTAGACACGTTCATGGTGGAATGACTTGTCTATCTCAATTCAAGCAGCTTTAGCTTTGAGTCTTTAGCCATTTTCAAAAAATGTCTAAAGACATCTTTTTCATCAACACCTGACAAATTAATGCTATCACTTACCTATTCTGTTCAGTCTAATTCTATTCAGTTTGATTGAATTTCAAATTCTAATCAAGTGCGTATATTTTTACCTAACAAGTCAATGTAGACATCTCAATTGCATTGTCTGTAAATCTGCAACAAACAAATGTACAGAAGTCCTTTTTTCATTAGTGGCATATCATACATTCTCAAAACAACCTTAAGAGGACAGTTAAAAAGGACTTATAAAAAAAAAAATCAAAATGGTACCATAAAATAACCTGCAGTTATTTAAAAAAAATCTGCAGGATTTAATAATACAAATAATAAAGGTCATAAAAAAAAACATCATCAGTTCAATCATTTAAGTACATAAAGGTAAAAAAAAATTTAGAGCATTTATCTTTAAGCATAAGAATTTTAATCAATCAAGTTTGTTGGAATAAAATGTAAACTTAAATATACATTTAAATAAAATAAATACAACTTTATAAATAAAAATCAATTAATCTGAAAAAAAATAAAAATAATAGTAGTGCTGCAAACACACTAGCAACCAGCAACATTTGTTTGGTATAAATAACACAGAACATCTAAAGTGCATTCTAACTTTCTGCTTTTTGCAACTTTTTGCATTTTTATATAAAACAAAGTCCTCAATTAACCAACTGTGAATAAAAACTTAAAGGTTTCCGTGCACTTGACTTAGCAGCATCAAAAATATAATTTAATGCAAATAAAATATCAGCAAACCCCTAATTTTTGAGTGAAGGAAATTATTTAAACATTACAGAACAATATAAAAATGTGCTTTAATTTGAACTTAATTGCAGTCCTGAGTCTTCCTCACTCTACCCATCTTTTACTGAAAGTTCTCAGTACTCCCAGTTTAAGAATGGCAGGTTGTCATGCAGGAAACACAACTGTTCTGCATGTTCTTTCTCAGCTGTATACGTTAACTTAACCCTTTAGGCACCAGGGTTTTTTGGAAAAAATGCTGAAATTTGACATCAAGATTTCAAAAGCTTGTGGCTTGAAAGGGGTTAAAGATAGAGATCTACTGTTAATTCGAAAAATGTTGGGCATGACCAAAAGTTTATGTGGGGTGTAAATATAGGCTGATGACTCTTTTTTTATATTCACACGCATATTATTGAGCTGAATTTTCATTAATGCAAATAAGTTGGATGGAAACCCGGCTATTGTCTGCATCAAACCATGCTTCCGAACAAATGCAGGGCTCTAGACTAACTTTTTGCATTGGTTGCACTGGTGCGCCTTTTTTCTTAGGTGCACCAGCACAAAAGTTCGTTGCACTCAAATTTTCATATAGGCAATATTGACTAGTAAACGATTAACTAACAATCTGGTCAACGTTCTTTATTTTAAGCACAATTCTACAAGAAAGGTAACTTGCTGAAAAAGTGTTGGTGCTTAAAGTTCTTCGCTGAGATTTAAACTTATAACATCTCAAGATAAATTAAATATAAAGAAAATCGAAATTAAGTATTTTAAGGGCGTCAAACTGAACATCTCATGGCTCAATGTCTTATGAACTATCCTCCATTGCAGTCACATGCCCCCCGGATGGCCAACTCCTGTAGTTAAAGTTTGACCAAAAGTGTATGTGGGGTGTAAATATACTCATATAATTAGCATATTATGACGTCATCAGGGGGCGGCCCTCTCGAATTTCATAATATTCAGGAAATAGTAGACATTTAATTGATGTTTGAACTTATTTGCATGTTTTTTTTTATTTATTCTTTTTTTATCCTCTTTACAAATGATCAGAAAAGAGGAAACCAGCAATAAAACAGGAGAAAGTACAAAATTATTACTACATTACTATACTGTATAATAGTAAAACGCATGCGAACAGTAGCCTACTTTTTGATCAGTTCATCAGTAATATTCAGGAAATAATATTGAATGGTTGTTTTGAACTTATAAGCATGTTTTATCTATTTGTATTTATCTATCTCTTTATTGTATTAGTCTGTTTATCCTCATTACAAATGATCAGGAAAAGAGGAAATAACAGTAAAACAGGAGAAAGTAGTACATTATTACTATATTACTGTGCCATAGTAAAATACATGTGCATATTTTTTTATCAGTTGACCAGCTATCTGCCCAATCAGGTATCTAAATAACAGTTTATAGTTATTGAGAGTATGGCACCACTTATTGCATGGCACAGCGCACAGACCTAACGTTACCCAACACTGACTGCACCTGTACTGTCTGCCAGCGGCACTTTGAGCGCACGCGATCAGAAAAAAACAGACGTCATCAGGGGGCGGCCCTCTCGAATTTCATAATATTCAGGAAATAGTAGATATTTAATTGATGTTTGAACTTATTTGCATGTTTTTTTTTATTTATTCTTTTTTTTATCCTCTTTACAAATACAGGAGAAAGTAGTACATTATTACTATATTACTGTGCCATAGTAAAATACATGTGCATATTTTTTTTATCAGTTGACCAGCTATCTGCCCAATCAGGTATCTAAATAGCAGTTTATAG
The DNA here is from genome assembly GCA_027422405.1 of Ptychobarbus kaznakovi. Lineage (NCBI taxonomy): Eukaryota > Metazoa > Chordata > Actinopteri > Cypriniformes > Cyprinidae > Ptychobarbus > Ptychobarbus kaznakovi. Next base: position 18,382 of record JAPDDN010000661.1, read on the forward strand.
TTATTGAGAGTATGGTACCACTTATTGCATGGCACAGCGCACAGACCTAACGTTACCCAACACTGACTGCACCTGTACTGTCTGCCAGCGGCACTTTGAGCGCACGCGATCAGAAAAAAAGACGCAATCTGTGGCGATCATCAGCAACGCAGAGCCTCTCCTATGGACACTAAGACCACGTCCACCCCTGCCACTAGGGTGACCACCCGTCCCGCGTAGCGCGTGCGCGCACAGCGTTTGAAGCCCAATTCATGCGTCCCGCAAATTGAGACCGTGTCACGCATAATCAATGCTTGCTCAAAAAAAAAAAAGTTGGTCACTTTATATCCTCGAGCCCCAGGCAGCCAAACGAACATTACTTGACAGTTCAGCACGCTACTGTTGCCACACCCACCCCTCAGTTGAACTGCTGACTAGGTCGTTGTCAACTTTTTCGTTGTTGTCATGACAGCGCACGCACGTGCATACCAGACACACTGGGAAGGAACTTTTAGATGCGCGCTTTCCAATTCGAAAAATGGAGAAAGAGACTGAGTCTGAGGCACCGCCATCATCAATTAAAAAGAGAAGGTGTGGGTACAAGAAAGATTGGGGAAATGAATATTTGTGGCTGAAAGGTGTTGAGGGGGATACCGAGAGTCCTAAAGGTGTCCCCAAAGTCCTAAAGGTGTCCCCAGAACACTGAACAGTTTTTTATTTTTTTTTCCTGCGCCTGCCTTTACTAACATGCAAGTTCACCATCCTTCCTCCCCCTTCTCGTTCCGTGAACCTCTGGAGTTGTGAGTTAAGACTTTTTTTTTAACTGTTCCTGTGGCGTTGAGCAACTACAATTCCTGTTAATCCTATAATTGTATATTATAATTTAGTTAAAGTGAATAAATTGTAATGAAAAATAAATACAATTAAATAGCTAAAGTAAATCGTAAGTGGAAGTGCATCTGTCAATTCATTGAATGTTCAAAATATTATGAATCTTTATTTAGAAAAAAATACACATTGGTTGGCCTATTCATGAGCATACATCAGCAATTACACATGTTTATGGGAATAGGGCATTATTAATATACCATGTAAGGTGGTATGTGCTAGAAATGGGTAAACCACTATCAGTGAGTCTGCCCGTGGGGTGGGGGCACCGCCGCGCCAGGCAGTGTCCCACATTGTCCCTCAGAAACATACCCCTTGTCCCCCCTTGGGCTTATTAGCAGGTGGTCACCCTACCTGCCACCCCCATCCCCGTTGGGCAAAGGGATGAAATTATCACTTGTTTGTGCTTTGTGAACACTCTCGCCATGCCCGGCGGCACCATTGCTCAGCAGAGATGTACCGGGAGAAGCGCGATCATTAGACGGCCGTTCGTCATTTCCAAATCGCAAATATTCCCCCTCAGAGTCAGAATCGGCTAATAACATTTGCAACACATCCTCACAGTACAACTTATTAGTCATTTGGCGATTTTCTGTCACAAATCTCACAATTTACTCACACGCTATGAACTGAATTACTTCCGCATCAATGACAATTTCCTCGAACACTTTGAATAGGAACATGACGGAATTTTGGTCTAGAATCAAAGTATCACATGTCTGCCATCTAGTGGTAGGGAATACAAATGCGATATTACACCATATTATAAACCAAAGCCTATTTAATGAAGCATGGCGCCTTGTCGCAATTTTGCAACTTTGGTGCTTAGAGGGTTAAGACATAACCGACTGTGTTTACCAGAATACTTGCCAAAACGGGTATTTTAACAACTCTGTGTGTGTATGTATCCGTCCGTTGAGGCGTTGTCTGAAACACGGTATCTGAATTGCGTCTCTCTCTCTGCATGTGCGGGCTTCAGTGTGTGCAGCAGCGGCTGAGCACAGAAAACGGAGCACGAGTCTCGAAACACGTGCAAATGATACACTTCACTCTATGGTGGTTAAACTTATCAGTTAATCTGCGAATCCCATGCGTGCCGAACCGTGGGGACTGGTCCGTACGGATCACGGATCATCTACGATCCGTTGCACCCCTAACCAAAACCATTCACTAATGTGTTGTTTTTGTTGTTAACAGATTGCTTACAAGTTACAAACCAAATTACTATAATCTAGTAATCACACACACGCAAAAAAATATCTGTCATGTTGCACACTCACAGCCTTGTATGCAAGGACAGTGCTAAACCCTTAGTGATTTCTGACATGCTTGACTGTTAACGTTAGACCGGTTTAATGAGGATAATAACTGTGGTCACTTTATTAGGCTGATGACTCTTTTTTTTATTATTCACACGCATATTATTGAGCTGAATTTTCATTAATGCAAATAAGTTGGATGGGAACCTGGCTATTGTCTGCATCAAACCATGCCTCAAAAAAATGCAGGGCTCTAGACTAACTTTTTGCATTGGTTGCACTTTTTTTCTTAGGTGCACCAGCACAAAAGTTCGGTGCACCCAAATTTTCATATAGGCAATATTGACTAGTAAACGATTAACTAACCATCTGGTCAACATAACATTCTTTATTTGAAGCATTTATTTAACTGTATTTGTTCCTGTGGCTCAGTGGTTAGAGCATTGCGTTAGCAGCGCAAAGGTTGTGGGTTCGATTCCCAGGGAACACACATACTGACAATACAAATGTATAGCCTGAATGCACTGTAAGTCGCTTTGGACAAAAGCATCTGCTAAATGCATAAATGTAAATGTAAGCACAATTCTACAAGAAAGGTAACTTACTGAAAAAGTGTTGGTGCTTAAAGTTCTTCACTGAGCTGAGATTTAAACTTAAAACATCTCAATATAAATTAAATAAAAAGAAAATCTAAATTAAGTGTTTTAAGGGCGTCAAACTGAACATCTCATGGCTCAATGTCTTATGGACTATCCTCCATTGCAGTCACATGACCCTTGGGTGGCCAACTCCTGTAGTTTGGCCTTCTTGATCTTTGGCTTTGGCTAAACCAGCTGGCCACACTCTCTCTAGCATCAAAATATTCCAGACTTGGCCCCTCTACACTGATTCTGATCAGATCTTCCACTGTGTCTGAATGAAGGATGCTCTAGTGCAGTGGTTCTCAAACTTCTTTGGTTGCGCCCCCTTAAACCTATAAAAAAATCTGGTTCCCCCATCCCACCTCAGACTACCAAATAATTTCACTAAACATTATATATATATATTATTTATAGTTTTAGTATTATATAATTATTCATAGTTTTTATAACCAATTCTTACTATGTAAAAAAATAAGTATACACAGGCCTTTAGTGATATGTTAGAATCATTATTATACTCATACCTTTTCTTGATTTAATATTTTGACTTGTGTTTAGCTTTATTTTTTGTTTTCATTTAAATGTTTAGTTTTGAAATGTTGTTGTATGCATTTGTCATTTTTATTTAATTTCTTTGTCTTTACTTTTTTTTATTTGTAAGTCGCTTTGGATAAAAGCATCTGCTAAATGACTAAAAGTAAAGTAAAGAAAGAAAAAACTTCTCTAACTTCACCGCCCTTCACTATCTCTGATTGGTTTAGACCACATATGAGACTAATGTGCGTCGCAGAGACTTTTTTTTTCTCGAACGGCTTGTTCTCAAACTATTTTTTTTGTCGCACCATTGAGAAATTAGGTTGCACATGGTCACACCAAATTGGTCACACTCTAGAGCCCTGAAATGTCATACACCGTTCTGGGCTGCTTCATGACAGCTCTGTTTCTACGAGCACGGTGCTGTCTGTGAGCGGGGCGGAGTAACGTAGCCCTCAATCACGCTGCAGTGTTTGTGAGAGCTGCCGCCTTCTCCATCCCACGAACAAAGTTAAATTCTCCGACTCCGGTACAGGAAAAATAAAACCGAACTTATAACATTGGGGCTAATATGTTAGCAAGCAAGCTGTTGATAGGTTTCGACTACAGTCCTTAAAGTTAACTGCAAGTAAGCGAACCTTCAACCAGCTGTAGCATTATGCCAGTTCCCGACGGTTCTATGCTATTCGTTTTTTCTTTCACTGAGTGAAGCAACACTTCATAGTTAACTAGTAATATATAGTAAATATATGGCCATAGGACTTTGAAATATCAGAATTTAAGCCTTGCCATTATCTCCCAGGACTGTTGTTGAATCTTCCAAAAGTTTTGGCTTGGGGTCCTTCATATGCAGCAGCAGCACGTTCCACCGCACCAATAACACGGGGCTGCCCGCGGACGTGCCTGACTTTAAATCGGCGCCACTAAACACGGATATCGGCCTATGCCGATATATAAAAAATGTCAAATATCAGCCCGATATATCGGTCGAACTCTAGTTCATATTAGGGATGTCAATAATAGGTCATAATTGATCGTTGTTTAAATTGATGATCCATTAATCTTTAAACTTAACTACTGCAAAATGCGTCTATTGCAGTGGCATGACATGACAGGATGTGCAAATGCCACTAAAAACGCCAGCTTCCTCACCCGAATGAAAAGGGGTTTTAGTCTAAATAAAAGGTTAGTGGCAGGATGGTAAAATGAATGGATGTGATTACAATCATTTGATAAAAGGAAGAGAGCGTGCTGTAGTTACGCACGGGATCATTATACTTTGTGTGCTGTTTCATATGCTGCCACGGAGACCGCTGAATGAGCCTTTTTAAATGGTTTCATGGTGCTATTTTTTATTTTCAAAACATCATAGCAATATTTGCAATTGACATTATTGTGATCTAAAATAAAATGATCCCAAACGCAAGTAAGGCGCGTGGGGATGTGAAATGCTGTCAGTGATTCGCTTCCAGCACCACCGACGTTGCTACAGCAAAACACACTGTTACCCATTTGAAACATTTTAATGTGAATATTATGACACAAGTGAGGTACAAAGCTTTGATAATAAGATAAATAATTGGTTAGCAGGCAAATTTTGCATCGTGATCATGCTTTTTGATTCATGCCAAGCGCATACATTTAAATCAAGCCATATGTGGCTTTGTGTTCTGTTTTTCCGAATGGCCACAAATTTAATATTATTTATTGTTTCTTTTCCCAAATCCTCACTCTCTCACCCTCTAGATTTGCAGGGTTATTTTATTGTTGTTCACTTTTAATCACTGTTTTCGCATCTCTTACTGTGGTAAACGTGTGGGGGGAAATTAAATATTTCGTGGCCATGAATTAAGAATTTGTTACTATGACTTAAATTGTTCCCGCATTTAAGTTAAATCGTGGGTTTTCTAGGGAACAAATTAATGACAGGACAGCTGCCACAAATTAATATGTCGTAGGAACGAATTAACAAGTTGTAGGAAAGAATAGCCTATATCTATCCTGCTCGAGTCAGCAGCCATGTCAAAGCGAAGTACCAGATATGCAACACTTATCTAGGGAAATTATAATTGAACATGACTTATTACTTCAATACAAAATAATTTTGTACTGTATCTGTTTTAATACACTTTTAAAGTTTGGATCATATTAAAAGCGTAGTTTGTACATTAGTAAATTATTTTCTTGTAAGATCCAGCCCCTTCACCGTCACTCACAGCCGTTTGCACGTGTTTTGCACATGAGCCGCACGCACCCCAAAATGAAACTGTTTAATCGACCATCTATAACTTTTATTGATTATATCTCTTATCGACAATTAATCGATTGTCAATTAATCATTGACATTCCTAGTTCATATTAATAACAACAAAGATAAAATAAAAATAGCTATATTGTGATTATTAATCTAGTAATGATTAAAGAATTAATGTTGCTAGGTGATTTTGCTTTGGAACCTTCAGAAAACTTTAAATCAGTTTTTCTCAAAATAGTCTTGTAACAGGTGTAGCGCAGTCATTTTTCACCCGATTCAAACTTATATATAATTTTGAAGGTCTTTTATTGGACAATATAATTTTTATTTTATTTAAATTATATCATTTTGCCTGCACTGGTTACAAAAGGTGAAATCTCTATACTAGTAATTTGGAGAACAGGTAAACCTTGTTCATTTACATTTATTACCATCACTGTAACAATACAAAACTGGATGAAAATCTGCAAACTTACCTGTTAGGACAATGATTACAATAAAAGGATTATTTGCCAGCTTTGTATGTTCATCTAGTTGCCATCGTGGCATCTTCTGAAGTCTTCACACGCGAGGCTTCATCCAATCTGGAACTGGTGTAATCTCTAGAAACCTTGGGATGGACATCCCAAGATATAAACAGGAAAGCAAAAGGAGAAAGGTCAGAATAGCTACTGTTCATATTATTTCAGACGAAAGATTATTTATTTCATCACATATAACTGAATTGCAAGATTATGAGATGTTTTGTGTGAATATGTTAAAATGAATCCTTCAGAAATCATTTTAATATGGTGATTTTACCAAAGAAGCATTTCGGTTAAATGGGTCATTCTATAGAAATGTCCATCTCTCTGGCCCTAGCCTTTACAGAAATATAACTCTTGAAAAAGTCTTTAGGGTTACACTATATATATATATGAGAGAGAGTAATAGTATGCTTTGTGTTAAGATATGATTTATTGCCCCCTCATAAAAGATCACCCATAACTGGACACCTGTTTGTACAGCCCCACCACCCTTGTGTCTAGTCTCCCCACGTGGGTATCCGTCTAAGTCCCCACGTGGGGATATCGGATCCGGGGAGGAGGAGGTGTGGAATGTTTTTGTGAAAAAAACTTGTTTTTGTGTGTTCATTGAAATGTGCTTTTTTAAACAATTTAAGTTTGAAACCGTGTAAAATGGGGAGAAAGGGAAGTTTTTATTAAAGTTTTTCATACACATACATACGAAGGCACCGCATATACACGTAAAATGAGCAATATCTATTTTTCCAGAAAGCGTTGTTTAAAATTGGGTAAAATGCAGTGTAAGAAAACAAATAAAAATGAAGACACGTTAGTTAAACAACTAAGACAATATTAACATTAAATAATATAGAGTAACCTTACTTACTGCGGTATAAAATAAATATCAAGTCGTTATAAAGATACGTTTGTCAACATTTTGTAATACTACAATTTAAAACAAATTAGGAAAATGCAGTGTTAGAAAACAAATAAAAATTAAGACATCAGTCCGTTAAATAAGATTTAAGATACAGATCAAAATCTAGGTTTTAGTCTAATCTTACAAATGAGAAAATAAATAAAAATGTGTCAGACGCGTTTGTTAAAACCTAGTAATATTGCAATCCAAAAGTAGTTAGTTTGACAATGTTAAAGAAAATACAAAATCAAAGTAAGAAGACAGAAGTGTGTTACAAGGAAAGCGGGTAAAATGAAGGTAAAAAGCTTCATACATTTACCAGCGATCTAAAAAGAAGACAATCTCAGAGACGTTTGTTAAAACATAACCTATTTGTTAAGATAGTCTATCATTAGGCTCGTTGAACGGAAAAGTTAAACAAACGAAAAAAAGTCCTTATCACCTTCTCGGTGGCCGGACGGATGTCCTTACACGGCGCCTGCCAAACTCGAATGAACTCACAAGCACAGCGGGGGCAGACCACGCCTACGACCCATCCCTAACGCCGGAGGAGGAGGGTTCCAAAGGGGGATGAAACGATATGTTTAAAAAAGGAGTGTTTTAAAACATTAAAGTTATTTTTAATAAGTCTTTTACATGTCTTAATTAATTAAGCCATTCAACATCATTCACCTAAATCTTTTCGCTTTAAAAATAGTTTAGCCTAATTGTTCTTTTAAACAAACAAACAAGTCATAAGACGTGGGCAAGGTTGTTTTATTTACACTTAATTCACCTATTCCTTTATTTATTCATTACTTTTTGGTGTTCTTACGAAACGTTATAACAGTTAAAACGCGCGTATGCACATACAATTATTTAACAGAGATGAAAGATAACGATGGTCTCTGGATTTCAGGCGTAAGGGGACCCTTATCAGTTGACACACATGCGCGAGGTGTACGGTTTTACAACAACGTCAGACGAATGCCAGAACATCTCTGACGGAACCGCTCGTTTGCAATTTAATGAGATTTTGAGCAGATAGCGCGATCTGATATTTTAGTGGGCTGGTTTTCAGATCAATGATCAAAGCAGTTTCTTTATGGCATAGCTCTGTGAGTTTTGGAGGGAAAGCTCAGAGTGTAAACTATTTAACCTATTGCATACATACACACACACACACACACACACACACACACACACACACACACACACACACACACACACACACACACACACACACACACACACACACACACACACACACACACACACACACACACACACACACACACACACACACACACACACACACACACACACACACACACACTCGTTTGGATCCAAATAGATGTTCACATCAGGTGCGATCGATAAACAGATAGGCCTAGCTCTGATTTTGGCTGTTAAAACAACCCCCGTAGCGTTCAAACGTATGTAAATGTGAAAAAATAATAAATAAAACTGCGTCTACACGCGATGGGATAAGGTAACATCGAAGCAATTAAGTTAATAGAAAAAATCTACGGTTGCATTAAGTAAAGTGCTGAAGACACGGCCGCGTGACTTCAATTGATGAATAGTGTTGAGATAGTTTTGAGAAGTTATAACAAAAAGTCAGAAGCCGAATACATATATGGTGGTTGTGAATAATAATAAAGTGCGTTCGTAGTTTTGTTTTAATGTAAACTAAAATATGCCATCAGGTAAATTGTGTAAACAGATTGCAAAACTGGTATTTAAATGTGAAATAATAAAACGAAATGTTTAGACACGTGCGTACGAATGACTGAGTTATTTATAGAATACTTATTATAACGTTTAAACACTAATTTCACAAATTAGACAGCGTTATTTCTCAATCAAGCTTGTGATGTATAAGTCAGTATATATTTATGGTGTTAGGACCCCCCCTGTTGGGTGTTTTATGAACTGCTTCGAGAGACGCCCATCTGTTAAAAATGCAGAATATGCCAGCGTTCATTACCTGCAAACTCTAACTTCTTGACGTACGACAACGTTATACCTCAACAACCATCAACAATGGCTAACAATTATAATGGTAAGTATTTTTGTTCATAGTTTTTTCTTTAAATACATTAATGTGAATACTTGCTTTTACATGTTATTATTATATACAGATTATTTTGAGAATATCGAATTTGACGAAGGGCTGGAACAAATCCTTGAAGAGATATGTAAGCCTTTATACTTTTTATGTCGTCTGGTTTAATAATAACTACGTTCTCTATCATTTATTCAGTTGATGAAACCCATCTGGTTGTATGTACTGATGATGTTGGACGACTTGACGGTAAGATATACAGACATTTTGATATTCTACAACAACAACGTTAAAAGTTTCAGTAATTCAACAAATGTGTTTACTAAATTTAACAGATGAGCACAATGATGATGTCGACCGTGTGATAATACCGGGTGCGGTGCAAGAACCACTAAACAGTACGGAAACGTGTCACGATCCAGAAAACGTCACAGGGACCGCCTCCTCCCGAGGGGGGAGCATGGGGAATGTTGTTCACAAGTGAGGTAAGCGAACGTATGTCCGTAGAAAATACCTCCACGGAGCGTCCGATTCCTCAGTACGGGCTCGGAACAGGCGTAAAACGCATTAGAATACCCGAACAGGTCGGTAGCGACGCACCTTCTATAAGTCGTTTAAGGACTTCAGAGAATAATGGTAAGAGTTAAAAGCAGAAAACCTATCTATTAAGTTTTATGTTTGACTTTTATTTAATAAAACGGTTATTGTTATTATTTTTACAGAACAAGGTTTTGACGAACGGGACCTAACAGCGTGGTCTGATTCCATGGTTCACGCATGGGACCAGGCGTCCTTCAACGATTCGGAGCCCGAGGAAGACGTGGATTTGCCACACGAAATCCCACAGCCAGTGTTCCGGGACCGTGATTTAAACAGAAGACTTGATTATGATGTTTTGAACCGGGTTAATAGGTATTTTGAAAGAGTATTTGATCTTGCCGACCAAAGTTTATCTTACAGGGAAGTTGAAGAGATAGCGGTTAATGCACAAGCTGATGTATTTGCGATTTTAACAAATATTATCGCATATCAGCAACAACACACGGAAGCCTTGCGTAATGCCGCGGATTTTTGGAGACACTGCCATGATGATCTGTATGCCGAATTTGTTCAGTTCCAGCAACGCATGGATGGGGTGCCGGAGGATATGAGACTGTTAATCACAGAGCAAAATCTTACGGTAAACGCGTTATCATTGATTTCAGAGCGTCTAAATCTAATACAAAGAATGATGTCCGAATTGTACGAGCATATGTTTAGGAGGCAGTAATAATAATAATGAACATTGATTTTATTCGTTTTTAATTGCTTTTAACCTCATATTATCTGTATGTTACCGGCCTTGTATTTTCCTACAATTATTAGTATTTCATATAAGTGTTGAATTGCATAGTCTTCTTATTGTTTTTATTCGTTTTTAATTGATTTTAACCTCACATTATTTGTATGTTAGTGGCATTGCGTTTTCATACAATTATTAACGTTTGTTATTGTTTTATTAGTATTTCATATAAGGGTTGAATTGCATATTCTTCTTATTGTTTTTATTCGTGCTTAATTGATTTTAACCTCATATTATTTGTATGTTACCGGCGTTGTATTTGCCTACAATTATTAGTGTTTTATTCATATAAGGGTTGAATTGTTGTTGTTTGATTTAAGTCATTTCATATATGTTGAATCGTGACTGTTTATTATTATTGATTTCTATTTACTTGGGGTGTTTGTGATTTTATGTTGTAAGTGTTTATTTTGTCACATCTGCTTATATCGAGTTTGTGAAAAGCTGTGGTGTTTTCAAGGGGGGTGCACACGTTTGTCTTTGAGGTTGAACCATTTTTGTATTTTCTGATTTTAAAATACATTTTCAAAATGAGCGTTAAGAGATGTCATGATGATTCACACAACTGTGCACCAGATGATGATGATGATCAGACATCCTCAAGACCTAGACACGATTTTCAAAATAATATCGATCAGTTACACGAAATTATTAACAACGAGTTACAAATGCTACCATCACATTCGCTTAATATGGTCGAAAGATTACACAAAATCATAGACGAACAGAATGAATGGCTGGCTGCATCTATAAATGACTGTGCACAGATGAGTAGTGGACCGGTTAACGACGATGCTTCAGGTTATGATCTGTCAGAGCTCCAGATATGGGGCTCAGTCGAAATTTTATAGACAGACTAATAAGCGAAGTGGGTCGCGTGGGTGATTTTACAATTATCCCGAGACAGAGATTTAATGGTTTAGAAATAGATAGAACTTTAAACTTCCGCGAAATTGCCGCTGATGATTATGCAGCATATCATATCTTTTTGCAGGATATTCTGAACGAAATTATAGATTTTTCTCGGTTGATGGCAGGCGAAACCGGTTTTATGAATGTTTCTCTGCAAGGTGAGAGTCTCCCCACAGATATCAATGGGGTTCTAACACCAGATAATAATCATAATAATAATACATTTATCGATCAAATCGAACGTTCAAAGCAATGGAGATGTGGGTTGTGATTCTGTTTTACAGTTATGTGTTTCGGTGGCGCGCAACAGAGAAGGCGGAGTTCGTAGAAAATTAACCGATTTAGCACACAATATGGTCATCCAAAAAAATAAGATGAATGTTTTCGTACCAAAAAATATGACAGACAATATGTGTTTCAGTATTTGTCTAGCTCATTTTTTAAACCCACATTATCCCGATCAGGAGCTGATCAGAATAGCCAAAAACATACACACAGATCTGGGTTACAAGCCGCAAGATAAAATTGCATTTCACGATGTATCTAAATTCGAAATGGCCCTAGACTTGAAAATAGTTATCTTTCACAGATCATCTTCAGGTAAATTGGAAGTGTATAAAAATACAGATGAAACACATCAGAACACCGTACACTTATATCTACACGAGGAACATTATTACATGATAAAAAATCTGAAGGGATTCTTAGGCTACGGTTATGTCTGCGAGTATTGCTATCAAGGATTTAACGATCGTAGTTTACATTATTGCAAATTTACGTGTAACGTATGCAATACGCCTCAGTGTCACATGCACCCCAAGGAATGGATACAATGCAAGGATTGCGCGAGATATTGCAGATCTGAGTTCTGTTATGAAAAGCATAAACAACCGGAAAGTGACGGATTGAGGTTTAAGTGCGACCTCGTAAAATATTGCGAGAAATGTTGCATACAGTATAGAACAAAATGGTCGGGCGATAAACTATTATCACACACATGTACACCTTCCAAATGTCTGCATTGCAACGACAATCTGATAGACGAAGGACATCACAGTTGTTATATTAAACCCCTAAAGCCTGACGAATATAGCGATAAGTATATTTATTTTGATTTCGAGACAATGCATGAACATGGAAAGCAAACTGCAAATTACGTGTGTGCCGTTTCGCAAGAGGGCGAAGTGTTTACAGCTGAAGGGGTTGGATGTGTAGATCAAATGATAAAACATTTCAGACGTCCAAAATTTGCAGACTTTACATTTATAGCACACAATGCTGCAGGTTTCGATTCTTATATATTGCTCGAGTATTTCGTAAGTCAGGGATTGACCCCGAAAATTATACTCCAAGGGTGCAGACTCGTATATATGTACGATTAAGCGTTTAAACAGAGATACATAGACAGTTACAGTTTCCTGCCTATGAAATTGTCAAAAATGACCTCCGCTTTAAACCTAAACACCGACGAAAAAGGTTACTTTCCCCATCATTTTAATTGTTTGCAAAATGCAGATTATGTCGGTCCATATCTGTCTAAAGAACATTACGGATATTACACCATGTCTGACCATGAGCGTGAAAAATTTGACAGATGGTACGAGAGCGTAGAAGCACAGATATTTGATTTAAATAAACAACTCGCAATGTATTGCAAAAATGATGTAACTTTATTACGAGAGGGATGTATAAAATACAGAAAGGAATTTATCGAGTGTACAAACGTGTATCCATTCGGTTGTGTGACGCTTGCGGGGTGTGCAATGAAGGTGTATAAAACACTTTTTTTAACCAAAGACACAATAGCCCTAGCACCCAAAAACGCCTGTCTTAATCAATACAAAGCATATTCCACTCCGTCAATACAGTGGCTGGAATATATTAAAGCAAGCAAAAATGTCGACATACATCACGCATTAAATCACGGCGAAGTCAGATTTGGACCTTATCACGTGGATGGTTATTACGAGTTTAACGACGACAGAATAGCTTTGGAATTCCTGGGGTGTTTCTGGCACGGGTGTAACTGTCGTTTTAATCCTAACAAATTAATTCCAGTGTCAAAAATACCTTTCGGCGTACTCAGAAGACAATCTGATAACAAGTTGGAAGTTTTGCGTGACACTTACAATCTCAAAGTGGTTACTATTTGGGAATGCATGTGGGAGAAAGCCAAACAAAATTATCCTGATGTTATGGCTTTTATGAGTAATTACAGCGCGCCTGAACGACTTAATCCTAGGGATTCGCTTTTCGGCGGCCGTACAAACGCTCTGAAACTTTACCATAAAACTGCTGAAGACGAGAAAGTATCATATTTGGATTTTACGTCGCTGTACCCTTTCGTGCAGTCACGTAAAACTTATCCGATCGGCCATCCTGAAATCATTTTAAAAGATTTCGAACCGATCGAGTCGTATTTTGGGGTTATTAAATGCAAAGTGCTATCACCACGTAAACTACTGCATCCGCTTATCCCGTTCAAATCCCTGCAGGGAAAGCTGTTGTTCGCGCTGTGTCGCACATGCGCAGAACAGCAACAGCAGGAACGGTGTCAACACAGCGATGGAGAAAGATCAATTTCAGGGGTTTGGACATCTGTGGAACTCTCGCACGCTATCGTTAAAGGGTATACAGTTGTCAAAATTATGGAAGTCTGGCGCTTTCCGTATACGTCAGACACGTTGTTCGGGGATTATGTGAAGACGTTTCTCAAATTCAAACAAGAGGCTTCGGGTTTCCCCTCACACGTAGTGACAGACGCAGAAAAGCAATCTTACGTCAAAGATTATTTCGAGAAGGAGGGAGTTCAGCTCGACATTGACAAAATATCTCTCAACCCCGCACGTAGATCTATAAATAAATTCCTTTTAAATTCTCTTTGGGGGAGGTTCGGGCTTAGGTGTAATTTACCTACGGCGGAACTTTTAACACGTCCTGAAGATTTTGCGCGTTATATATTTGGAAACTGTCATGTCATTAAACACTTTGCATTCATGTCAGACTCTGTAGCTCTAGTGCAGTGGTGTTACGAGGACGACGACCCGCCCCCGCTTGCGATGTTAATGTGTTTATCGCATCCTTCACCACTGCATATGGTCGTCTGGAATTATACGAAGTTATGGACAAATTAGGATCGTGTGTTTTTATGTAGATACGGACAGTCTTATCTTTTCATCGAAAAAAGGCGATTGGATGCCTCAAACAGGCTCATATCTCGGCGAGCTGACAAACGAGCTTGAGCCATGCGATAACATAATGGAATTTGCGGCAACCGGACCAAAATCATACGGTTTTAAAACTGCAAAAAATAAAGTCACTCTTAAAGCAAAGGGTATCACGCTCCATTCTTCAAACGCTCAAATAGTTACCTTAGAAACCATGGTCTGTCTGGTCCACAATTATGTGACATCATGTGACACAACTCATCTGCTTACACGTACAGATACCATTGTACGTAGTAAAAAGAAGTTCACATTACATAATAGATCAGTTTTGAAAAGGTTCAAAGTGGTTTATGACAAACGGGTGCTCTTGTCTGACTACACAACATTACCATATGGATATTAACAATATGTCCAGATCGCATGATGTGTACGTTGAAGAAGGTTTTGACTTCCGTTTCCAATTCCCCTTCTCCGCTGTGATCTCCGGACCTTCAAGCAGCGGGAAGACTGTCTTTGTGAAAAAATGATTGTGTAATGCGGATAAGATGAACAATGTAAAAATTGATAACATTGTTTTTTATATAGTTGCTGGCAACCTTTGTATGACAAACTCTCTTCATTGTTTGATATTAAATTTATCGAAGGCATCCCAAAATCGTTAACGGATGAAAATGTATTACCACCCAATAAGAAATCTATTTTAATTTGCGATGATTTGATGAAAGTAGCCTATTCGAACGACGAACTCACACGAGCGTTCACAAAATATGTACACCATAAATCATTTTCCATTATATTGATAACTCAGAATCAGTTTTTTCAAGGTAAAACCAGTAGAACTATTACGTTGAACACCCAATATATTATTTTGTACAAGAGTCCGAGAGACGCGATGCAAATAATGGTTTTAGGACGTCAGATTTTTCCCGGCAACACTAAATATTTCATGGAATGTTATCAGGATGCGATCAATCAACCTTTCGGATTCCTATTGATCGACTTTAAAGCTAAAATGCCGGAGCGTTTTCGTCTCAGATCGGGGTTGTTTTCAGATCATCAGGTGGTGTATGCAGAATGTATACAGAAAAAATAAGAAAAATGAGCGATAGGCTTTGTAAAAACCTACCTCTTTTAAAATTGTTATATAAGGCTTCGCCGAAGCAACGGAGTGTTATTTTGCAATCAGCATCAGATCAGTTGATTCTAACCTTATGCGAAATAGCTCTTAACGTGCTCCGTGGGACCATACCTCTAAACAACTCACAGTTCCGAAGATTAAAAAAGAGAAAAGAGGAAATCAAATACGCTGCTAGTAAAAAGATCAACGTTGAAAGAAAAAAATGCATGATTAATCAAAGAGGGGGTTTTCTCCTGCCTCTGTTAAGAGTGGCTATTCCGTTTATCACCAGTTTAATAACCTCCAGACAACATTAGAAAATGGAATATGCTGAAAAGCATTATGTATATCCTCAGAATCAGATGAATAAATTAAGAGCTGGGAATGCACGTGAGACAATTCAACAAGTTGTGGAGAACGATTTGGATGTTGCTATAAGAAATATCCCTGCAAACACGTCCACTTGGGGCCCACATGGGCCTCACTTGGGCTAGTTGGGCTTTGGCTGGGCATGGGCTCAGAGTGGGCTTTGTTGTTGGGCCCCACATGGGCAGTAGATGGGCTAAATTAAGTGGGCTCCAGCTGGGCTCCACTCCTAAGATATTACCTAAGTTTTCATATATAATATATTCAAAATTGATTATGTCAGACATGTATGCTATTTTTAACAATAGCCACTGGGCTAGGTCCACTTTTTATACGAATTTTATTAGACTATTAAGCTATTTAGAAGCCATAGCAATTTAATAGTGGTCTTAAGCACTATATAACTTTCAACAGAAGTTTGCCACAGCAGGTTTCCCCACAAAATATTCAAATATGGTTCAAACCCTAAAGTAAGCAGTGCGCACTCTGTGCAGCGCACATCCGGAAAGCTCCACCCCCATCACCGAGCGAAAGAACTTTGCCGCCTTTGAGTCTGCTGTCCGTTAAGGATCCATTACAGTGTCGTGTGGACAAAAGACAGGTAAGAATCTAACTCAATGTATAATAAACAGGGGATGATTTTACCGTATGATGTATGTTAACCAAAAGCTTTTTTGGAAATGAGGGATTTACATTTTTCTAACTCATAGTAGTTATATTATACTATGAATATAATCAATATGTGATGATTTTTATGGGATTGTTTATTAAAGTTTAATTACAGTGCTTGCTGGGAGTATAATGCTATGAGCTGTAACTGATGTGTTTTTTGGTACATTGTGGAATTGGGTGTGTGTGTGTAAGTAGCCTTGTGTGCAGAGAAAAACCACAGAGGGGCAGTTTGAAGAAGCTGCAAGCACATAGAAAACAAAGAAGTACACACTGTGAGAACATTCTGTACCAAGGTGAAGTGGGAAAAATACCCCCACACACATACATAACAGTTGAGTGTTTGGTATCAGTTGATAAGGGAGCAGAAACTGAAGGGGGGAGAGAGTCACATGTTGTTTTGCAGGACCCAAGGGAACAAAGGGAGGAGAATGCTGGTTGGAGGAGCGTTGGACGGTTCTGGCGGCCAACGAGAAAATGACACACGTCGACAAATACTATAAAAGCCATGTGATATTGTGAATCTGGGTTGCATCTCTGTAAGACTCTGTCTGAGTACAACCCAGATCTGTATTTTTTGATTACTTCTGATAAATAAAACTTCAACACTTCGACATAGCAAGCCTTCCTTCAATTTTTGATCACGCAGGACCTTTCAAGTCCAACAATTTGGTGACCCCGACGTGATTGGAGAACAAGGCTGTAAACCTAAGGGGCCGTTGAGGGCCAGTTCTGGCACGGAACGAACTTGAGTTCAACACACGGTGCACCGATTAAAAAAAGGTAAGCAGAAACCTGTTAAATCAAACTTCTGCCAATTGGATATTCTAAATTTCATGTGTTGAATTTGAAGTGTATTCCGTTCCATTTATAAGAGTAAAATCGAGTGTTGATATATGTTTATCAGAAAAAGGTTTAAAAAAGTTGCGGAGGGTACCCGAGTGACAGGTTTAAAACGTTGCGGAGGGGGTATCGAAATAATACTGCCCAAGTGACGAGGCTTTAAAAGATTGCGGAGGGTTCCCAAGTGACAAAAGTTGCGGAGGGTTCCCAAGTGACATAGGTTCGATAAGTTGCGGAGGGGGTATCGAAATAATACTACCCAAGTGACTAAAGCCTGTATAAAGTTGCAGAGGGTCGCTGACATTAGGCTGTCAAGACTTCCCGAGTGACAAAAAGAATTAGAAGATTGCGGAGGGCTCCCAAGTGACGAGAAGTTGCGGAGGGTTTCCAAGTGACAAAATTTGGACTGTGTGCCTAAAACTGTACAATTGTGTATATTATTAAGGTTGTGTATTATTATTAAGTTGTGTATTATTAATAATGTCTGAATTTGAGAAAGAATGTGAGGAATATGGTTGTCCACCCATTACAAAACAATGGGGTAACGTTGTAGATATGTTGTTGGCTCAAGCTGAGCCTAAAGACCATAAAAAAGAGAAGAAAATTTGGGAGAGTATATGGAGTCAGATGTGTCTTGAACATGGGTGGGATGATCCTGATAAAATAGCAGTGACCCTGGCACCCAAAATTAGAGATATGGAAAAAGAACTATATAAGAGTTGAAAAAACTAAAAGTATACCAAGAAATTGGCTTTGTCTGCTATTTTGACATCATCCAAGTTGCCGACGTTGTGATCCAAATTGTGAAACTGAATTATTGATAAAGAAAAAGATCAAAACTGATTGATTTTTCATTCCTAGAAAGAGAATGAGACCGGTTGGTGTTTTTCTCTTTTGATCTGTGTGTCTGTGAGAGGCAGAGAGAGTAAAAAAGGAGGGGGCTGTTTGAGCTGTGTGTCTGTGAGAGGCAGAGAGAGTAAAAAAGGAGGGGGCTGTTTGAGCTGTGTGTCTGTGAGAGGCAGAGAGAGTAAAAAAGGAGGGGGCCCACTGTGTGAGTGAGTGTGTGTGCGAGCCACTGTGCGATTATGAAAAGAAGAGAGAGAGAGAAAGTGAGCTCACTGCGATTGTGTGTGTGTGAGCGACTGTGGGTGTGTAAGCAATGCTGGCAGTGAAATTCAAAGGAAAATGGGGAGCAAGTGAAAAGAAAGTCAGGAAATGCACAGGGTAGTGTTTCAGATCAGACAGTGTTGGCCCCGCCTTCAGGCTTATATCCGGACTTACACGCAGTAAGGCCACCGCCCTATGCGCATAAAAACGCAGCTGGTTCAGTTAAAAGCTGTGAAGGATCAGATAGCATAATTGGCTTCACGACTAGAGGGCGCCCTTGCATCACAAAAAACAGGAGAGACATGGAACTAGAACATTAAAACTTGAATTGGCTAAAATCTGTGCACAGACTAAATTGACATGGTTATCTGCCCTTCCATTGGCATTAATGTCTATACGTTCCTCTGTTAACAGGGTTTCAGGCTTTACCCCCTTTGAGTTGTTCACAGGTCGCTCTTTTCCTGGACCAACAATGCCATTGCGACCAGATGTGATCACTCCTTTATCACACAGTATTTATTTTGACAAACTAACTGCTCTGATTGAACATTTTTCCTAGCAGGTCACCCCTGACACCAAACCAGAGCCCATTCCCTCACAGACAGAGTGGGTCAGACTGAAGACGTTTCGCAGGAAGTGGAACGAACCACGGTGGTCTAAACCACTACATGTCACTGCAAGGACATCCCATTGCGTGCGCCTACAAGGAAAAGGCGATAACTGGTATCATCTGTCTTCTTGTGTTGCTTGTGATTCACCCAGCAGGTCTCTGGAGCAGACGGCTGTGGACCTGAAGACTCAGGTCCAAGAGAGGGAGAAGAGTGAGAGCGAGGTGTAAAACAGACCAGAAAGTCAAAACCAGAAAGTCAAAACCTTTTACAGATCATACACAGGACAGGTGATATCTTCACAAGCCCACAACAAGAAGCTTTATCACATTGTATAAGTGCAGATTGTGCATATGGTGCAGGTATTGCAGTAGAAAATTATTGTAGTAAATATACATGTACCAAATGAGGAAAAGGAGAATAAAATGTATTTTAATGTTTTAAGAGATGTAATTGAGAAATGGAAAAGAGTGGTGGTTGCAGGGGATTTTAATACTGTTTTTAACAAAATAGATATGGCTAATGGGATGGTGTTTAGGACGGACAGTGGAAGGAAGGAACTTAAATTATTGATTAAAAAAAATATGATTGATGTTTGGAGGGAAAGAAATGAAAAGAAGAGAGAATATTCAAGGAAACAATTAGTGGGGAATTTTATGTGCCGAACTAGGATCGATTATTTTTAAAGAATGTTTTATTGATGACATACTTTATAAAGAAACGACTTTAAGTGATCATAAAATGGCTTTCATAAGGATGGATTTTAAAAGGGTTAAAAGGGCTAAGGAAAACGAAATAAGAAGAAGTTTAAAAGAAGAGTTAAACAAAGAAATAAATGTGCAGAAAGTGTTTGAAATGGAAGAGAAGCTGAAACAGATTGTGAAGAAGATAGGTACGGTGTGGAAAAAGTGAAACAGCAAAATAAAAAGAGTCTCTGTTCCCAGATTAGGGTGTGGACTGGACAAACTAGACTTCCAAAGAGTCCAGGACATTTTGAGAGAAGTTTTTACAGGAGTAGATATAGTCATAACCATATACTCATTATAATCATTGTTTAAGAATGCTTAGAGGTAGTCTTTAATTATATATAATCACATCTGTATTTACCTACAAGTGTATGGTTTGATGTTTTGATGTTTTAATTTCATTTCTACTAATTTTGTGTTTTAAAGAAGGTATAAAATGAGACTGTGGGAAAATTGGCCATGTATGGGTTTCCTCCTCATCATCTCCATCACTTTCGTGGGTATAATTTTAGGCATAGAAAAATTGCAACAAGACTCAAACTTAACCAGGCCAAAGAGATCACGAGAGAGGGATATGTGTCAGACAAAATATGGAGGTATAGAGTTAGATTAGATAGATGGATGACTAAATTGATGGCTTTATGCCATGGAACCACGTTGGCTGTGGGAGATTTAAGGTGCCTTTTAGGTCAAATTTTCACTGCTTCTCAGATGATGGACTTCGAGAAGGATGATGATTTTGAATATATGCAAAACCAGGAGCCATACACAACAGTGTGTACGAGGGTAGGGACGGCTTTGAGAAAACAATTTCCCACACCTCCAACTACATACCAGAACATTAAATTCCGTATAAAACCAGGTGAGGCTGGAGCAGGTTATTATTTCAGATGTGCTGCAGAATGGGAACAAATGGTTGAGGAAAACAGTTTGAATAATCCTGTAACACGTGATATTTTCAGATCAGCAGTGATGTCAGGGGCCCCCAATGGTGTAAAGCAGGCCATGGAAGGTAACCCAGATATACCTGGGGCAACTAATGAAGTATGGGAAAGACATTTGGTATTCCACATTGATAGGACAGTAGATAAGCTCAACAAGGAAGAGGAGGATGTAGAGAAGCTGAAAAATCAGCTGCTTAAATTACAATTAGATCAAGCTAGAAACAATGGTCCAAAGAAAACTAAACAAATGTCCCAGCAGTCTGTGAATGACCCACCTACCCCATCAGTCATTCCCCCATATTTTGGGTATGATCAGGGAGAAACCAACCATCCAACAGGACAACAGGGGGGTAATTGGGGAGGTAATAGAGGACAGCGGGGAGGAAATATGGGTGTCAGAGGTGGACGAGGCAGAGGTGGGGGTTGGCCAGGAGGTGCTTGTTTTGTGTGTGGTAGCAATGAACACTGGAGGAATGAATGCCCCTCTCACCAAGGGGGCGGCCAATTCTCAGGACCACCTGCAAGGGGATGGGGTCCTAATAGGGGTGGTCCTGGTGGTCGAGGCAGGGGACCAAACACCTCACGATACTCGGGGCAACGACACCCGTCTCCAGCCAACCTACAGGCGCCCATGCACCCAACATGGGGCCAGGAGGGAGACGCGGGGGATTGTTGAAGGGGCCCCCAGAGGACCAACATGAGGGGGATGGCTGAACCCCTCATGAAAATAGTGGTTGACAACAAACCACTAATGGCCCTGGTAGACACTGGGGCCACATACTCTACTGTGACAAGAGGCACAATCACAGATAAAGATCTAAGTGATAAAACAGTGGGAGTCATGGGTTTCTCTGGTGGGTTAGAACATTGGCCAATGACAAAACAATTAACCGTACAGGTTGTGAATCAGAGCTTGCCACACTCATTCTTGTACTCCTCAAATGCTCCCATACCTCTGCTGGGAAGAGATTTACTTATCAAATTGGGGGCTAGTATTTTGTGCTCACCACAAGGGGTTATAGTGACTTTTCCAGATGGCACACAGGTTGATTGCTCACAGACTGCTCCAACAGGTTGCAGACAGAATGTTCTGGTAGGGGGGGGCATTAAAGAAACTGCTGATATTTACTGGGTAGAAGGAGACGTCATGAGATAAGCAAAAGAGCAGCAACCATAGACTTATCATTAAACAGTCCCACATATATAGATGTAATTGGGGTTCCAAGAGGAGTCCCTGACAAATTTAAATTAGCTGACCAGGTTGCTGCAGGATTTGAAAACATACCAATTATTGCTGCAATATTTCCAATAACTCCTAACAAAAATGTGGATAGAATAAATTACGTGCATTACAATGTTATGAGATTAGCTAACCTTTCCAGAGATGCAGTACAAGGACTGTCTGAGCAATTGGCCCCCACATCACTCATGGCTGTGCAGAATAGATTGGCTCTAGACATGCTATTGGCTGAGAAGGGTGGAGTATGCCACATGTTTGGTGATCTATGTTGCACATTCATTCCCAATAATACTGCTCCGGATGGATCAGTTACCAAAGCTCTAGAGGGGTTAAGGGTGTTATCAATAGAAATGAAAGAGAACTCGGGGGTAGACAACCCAGTGAGTCAATGGTTAGAAAAAGCTTTAGGAAAATGGAAGGCCTTAATATTATCCATCCTGGTCTCAATAGCAGTTTTTGTGTCTATTCTGGTGACATGTGGATGCTGTTGTATTCCCTGCATTAGGTCTTTATGTAACCGTCTGATAGTAACTGCAATAGAAAAAAAAGGACACCTCCCCACCCCCATATAGTATGCCACTGTTGTCGGCCCAACAAGATTGTGATGACGATGATGAAGAGGAAAATGATGAGTGACCTCTTTCAGAGGTCAAGAGAGGGATTGAGGGATTTACATTTTTCTAACTCATAGTAGTTATATTATACTATGAATATAATCAATATGTGATGATTTTTATGGGATTGTTTATTAAAGTTTAATTACAGTGCTTGCTGGGAGTATAATGCTATGAGCTGTAACTGATGTGTTTTTTGGTACATTGTGGAATTGGGTGTGTGTGTGTAAGTAGCCTTGTGTGCAGAGAAAAACCACAGAGGGGCAGTTTGAAGAAGCTGCAAGCACATAGAAAACAAAGAAGTACACACTGTGAGAACATTCTGTACCAAGGTGAAGTGGGAAAAATACCCCCACACACATACATAACAGTTGAGTGTTTGGTATCAGTTGATAAGGGAGCAGAAACTGAAGGGGGGAGAGAGTCACATGTTGTTTTGCAGGACCCAAGGGAACAAAGGGAGGAGAATGCTGGTTGGAGGAGCGTTGGACGGTTCTGGCGGCCAACGAGAAAATGACACACGTCGACAAATACTATAAAAGCCATGTGATATTGTGAATCTGGGTTGCATCTCTGTAAGACTCTGTCTGAGTACAACCCAGATCTGTATTTTTTGATTACTTCTGATAAATAAAACTTCAACACTTCGACATAGCAAGCCTTCCTTCAATTTTTGATCACGCAGGACCTTTCAAGTCCAACAGAAAGTATTAGTTAAGAGGTCTGGAACTAGCTTTTAGCGAATGTAAACCAGTGAGGTAGCTGCGTAGCTTTGGTAACGTTAATTAAACCTGGTTAAAGCATGGCGTTGAACAGACGAGTTTAATTTATTAAGTCAATATCATGCATATGTTGAGCTTATTTTGAGTGGTTGACTTGAATATATTTAGAAGAATTTGGTTGTGAACTTGTTAGCAAAGGCAGTCGAACAGGCATAGTTAATAGCAAGCTGTTAAAAAAAAGCTGTAAAATGCCCATTTCTCCGCTTTTACCAGCTGGTGACGTTTTAATGTTTGCACTTGTTGCATTTACAGTTAACGTTAAAGCAAAAACACTGATGAAAGTCCATTTGAATGTCAGCAATGTTTTATCGGCTAGGGTGTGCCAAGGCACTCCCGCCAGGATTTGCATCCCCTGGCCGCGGGAGCACACAGAGAAGCGGAGTTTAACTGCTGCACAACGAATTCACCTCTTAAATGGAACAAATAGCGACGTGGAAGGGTTTTCCATAGTAATAAGGGACTCATTTATCTACATAAATATGTTATTTGTCTGTTACATTAAGGCGACGTGTGAATTGTTTAATGCGTCGTTTAATATTGTTGATTAATCGACAGTGTTTTCCAAAGTTCCATATTGCCATGCACCTTAGCTACATAGGCCGACTGATGCAGGGGTTTTCCTGCATTTTTTTTCGCGGCCGCCAAATTATTTTATCGGTGAATGACTGCTGTGTGCCTGGGCGAATATAAGAACGAGCAGAGAGAGAGAGCCCCGCCCGGTCGCGCGCGCGCACTCTCACCGTCTTAAAACAACACGAACGAGCAGAGAGAGAGAGCCCCGCCCGGTCACGCGCGCACACTCTCACCGTCTTAAAACAACACGAACGAGCAGAGAGAGAGAGCCCCGCCCGGTCACGCGCGCACACTCTCACCGTCTTCAAACAACATGAGCGCTGTCTTGCTCTCTCTCCCTCGCGCATATTAATCAAAATCAATTGACACACGATAGTAAAAGGTTAGGCCTTAACAGAGATTAATGCTATCTTTCAAATAGTGTACTGATCAAATTGAAGGCTACTATAAGAACAGTTGGTAAAATCAGCCACATTAATACATGCTTCACCAAACTATATGATTTTCAATTGTAACAGTTTGTCATTCCCGATCCCCTGTAATCATAGCTAAAAACTAAAATGCTTTTTTTTTTTTTTTCTATTTTTTTATAGAAATAATGGAGTGTTCAGAAAGAACTAAAAGGAGGAAAATATCAGCGAAAGTGGAGGAACATTTGCGTCTCCTTGAAAAGGAGTCTATGATTGATGATTTGTTGACACATAATTCTGAAAAGGAATACCCACTGGATGATTTGTTAGAGCATACTGAAAGCGAAGATTCCACAGACACTTTCTATGATGCTTGTGATCAGAACTGTTTTGAGAATTCATCAAATGATTTAGAAGATGAAAATTCCTCAGATTCTTTTTATGATTTTAACATTTCCTCATTTGATGATTTGGATTCTGAAAACTGGTTGCCAGGTGATATGCCTGGTTGTGATAGTGACTGTGATTTGCATGGAGATGAATGTTCTGACTTGGAAGATGATAATGATGATGATTCGCGTGGGCTTGCAGAGTGGGCTGCAGAATTCAACATACCACAAACAGCGCTGTCTGCACTTCTTAAAATCCTAAGGAGAAAGGGCCTTGATATCCCAATGGATGGCAGAACTCTTATGTCCACTGACAGATCTTGCAATGTGGCGAATATGGCTGGGGGGTCCTACTACCACTTTGGAATCGAAAATGCTCTCATAGCTGAACTAACTTCTTTAGGACATTTAGCAAATGTGACTGATACTCTCACACTTCGAATTAACATCGATGGATTGCCCTTATTCCGTAGCTCCAGTATGAGTCTGTGGCCTATTCTGGGTATGATTAAGGAAATTCCAGAGTGTAGTGTCTTTGTAATTGGAGTGTACTCAGGTGCGTCCAAACCCGCAAATGTGCAAGAGTATTTACAAGAATTCATTGTAGATATGAAAGCCGTTTCTCAGAGTGGTATTGTGTACAATGGTGTACATTTCAGGGTACCATTACCCGATGCTTTTATTTGTGATGCACCTGCTCGTGCCTTTCTTAAATGCTCCAAAGGCCATACAGGCTATTATGGGTGTGAGAGGTGCACTCAAAAAGGCCAGTACATTAATGGGAAGGTGGCTTATCCTGAAATATCAGCAGAGCTCAGGACAGATGAGCAATTTGGTAGGCAAGGCTATCAACAGCACCAACTGTCAGCCTCCCCCCTAAATGATCTGGGTATAGGATTAGTTACCAGTTTTGTGTTAGATTATATGCACCTTGTGTGCTTGGGGGCAATGCGTAAGTTAATATTTATTTGGTTGAAGGGGCCGCTGAAATGCAGGCAATCTATGAAGTTTTTTGTTGTAATGTCAGCATATATGGTTTCTATCAGGCAATATTTACCTAGCAATTTTGCAAGGAAACCACGATCCTTGTTTGAATTCAGCACATGGAAAGCTACAGAGCTTCGGCAATTTTTACTTTACACTGGCCCTGTTGTTCTCCTCAATAATATACCCAGTAGAATGTACATAAACTTTTTACTTCTATCGGTATCTATGAGAATTCTTCTGAGTCCTGCCTTATGTTCTCCTGACAATTGTGACTATGCTGAGGAGATTTTGAAACTCTTTGTAACAGATTTTGCTGCAATTTATGGCACTGAATTTGTCAGCTATAACATGCATTCATTGATCCACCTAGCTCAAGATGCACGAAAATTCGGCCCGTTAGATAGTGTTTCAGCTTTTCCCTTTGAGACATTTTTAGGTAAACTGAAAAAACTTGTCCGTCGGCCTCAAAACCCTGTCCAACAACTCGTCAGACGGATCCATGAGAAGCAGAAAGTGGCAAGCCAAAAGACCACATCAGTTTTCAGCCCACTTAAACAGCTCCACTTTTCTGGACCATTGATTAAATCAATTGCAACATGGGAACAATACAGGCGTTACAATGATGGACAGACACTGATCTCCTCCTCTCGTGGCGATGACTGTTTTTCTGTAGGGGGAAGGATTCTTATTGTGCGGAACATTTTGTCACATTCTGGAACTGTTAAAGTCCTGTGTAATTTCTTTGAAACTGCCAAATCCTTTTTCACCTATCCAATGGACTCATCATGTCTTGGAATTCTGTTTGTTTTTAATTTATCTGAAGACTTGCAGCTGTTACCTGTGGAGGAGTTAAAAACAAAAATGGTGTTATTGCCACTCAAGACTGGATACGTGGCATTGCCACTCCTGCACTAGTGTGCTATTTTTTTTATTTTTATTATTGTTTGTTTTAATTTTTTGTATGTATTTGTTTTTCTTTAAGCATGTTACCTTTCGCGATAGTTGAATTTATAAATAGTGGAGGATTGGCAGTTATACCGACCAAATGGTTTATCGGGCCTGAGGAGGATGAATGCTACTGGCCACCAGCAAGGACGAACATGGCTAAGGCAGTCATAGAGCAACAGGACCCTCACACTGACTGGGCGACATACAAGTTGACTGTCAAGAGAAAAGTCGGTAAGGTGTCCATTTGTATGAGATTATCTGACATGATAAGTTCACTGTTGATTCGGTTTAAATTAGCTCTGAATGAAACTAATTGCCACTCATTTGTCTGTCTCCCAAAGCAACGTATGAAATTGCCCGCACAAAATTAGTCGAGTATGAACAGAACACAGATGTACCAACCGAGTCCGATTCTACAGAGAATACGGGAAGGGGGAAGCGCAAAAAGAGGTGATGCTATTTGAACTACTACTACTAAATGGATGATGAAAATTTGAATTTCCCAATGACACAGGAAGGACAAGTTTTGTGGGAGTTTTGTTAAGTGTATTTGGCTCAAAGCTGTCAAAACGAGGGAGGTAGACAACAGATATACAATTAACCAATAAATAAAATTAAATGTAATCAATTAATAAAAGTAACAATCACATGTTTAGGGGGAAAAAAGAGATGTATACAAATAGATGTGTGCATGCCTGAAGGGGGAATGGGGTGTTGGAACAGATGTTAAAAATCCATGTGATGGTCTCTCTTGTACCCAGAGTGTTGTCATACTGTATATAGATCAGTCATGGAAATTCTCTGGTGGAAATGTGTACGAACCCTGTGTATAGTGGTATCACTTGTTGTCCAAAATGTATATATATTTTTTAACCACCTGTTTTTAAAATGCTTTAACTCATTGATTGTGCTTGTATATTATACATTTCTAGGCGAGTGATTTTGTCCAGTGAGGATGAGGATGATGACAATTGGTCCGGCAGTCAAATCAGGCCTACACCTCCATCCACCCTCAGGTAATCACCTCCACACTGTAAAACAAATTACCGTTTTAGTGATGATCGTTTCCTTTGGTTGGGTGGTTTGATTCTTGGGTGGTTTGGTCTTTGAACAGTGTTTAGCAAAACCCCAGAAACCAAGATGATCAAGTTTTCAGCCTCATGAACTAGAATAAATCACTAATCTTATTTCTGACCAAAAAAGATTAGAACATCTGAACCTGTTTATTCTTAATAAGAACTTCTGTTTCCAATAGACACAAAATGTTGAATTGGCTCAACTACAAAAGATTTGTTGCAGAATAGTGGCACATCTCCAGAAAACAAATAATGTCAAGTTGACTCAAATAAACTTTTTTTTTGTATCACAGACAGCTTATTTTCAGTTCATACTGTTATTTACAAAAGTTAAGTCAAAAAGAAAAAGCTAGGGGAAATTGGTATTAAGATTTTTTTTGTTGTACGAGATTTTTACAGTGTGGATTTATGTACAGTGCATCCACCCTCAGATCTGTGCTGACACCTGCACCGCCTCCATCCACCCTCAGATCTGTGCAGACACCTGCACCGCCTCCATCCACCCTCAGGTCTGTGCAGACACCTGCACCGCCTCCATCCACCCTCAGGTCTTCACCTCCATCTGCTAGGCCGACACTTCCACCACCTCTGGGTAACCTTAGATGGCCCAATGTTTCAACCCATCACCACGTCACCAGAAACCCCTCGAAGACAAATCAGGGACAACATGTTTGTTCGCATCTTAACACTGCTTGAGGAGATGAAAGAGACTCAAAAAATCCAGGGGAGGATGCTACAAACGCTTCTACAACAGCGTGGCAACATTAGCACCACCGTCTCTTCTACCCCAGAGGGTTTCCCCCTAAAGACAGTTAGAGATGTGGAATTCATGGAAGAAAAACTGGCAAACCCAAACTTCATGTCCGAACTGGTATGTATGTTAAGTCTAGGGTAGTGCAACTCAATTAAAGTTGGCTTGCAGTGAATTTGATATGAAACTTCCCAAGTGTGCTCACACTAGGGGTGGAACGGAACACAGAAGTCACGGTTCGGTTTATACCTCGGTTCAGACATCACGGTTCGGTACGAGTTCGGTGCAATGGAGGGAAAAGCAAAAAAAAAAAAAAAATGTACAAGGCATTTATTTTTATTTTGCATGTCTCAGGCTGTACCACCAAAGTAAAATAAATGTCTTAAACCTTGTATTTTTTAAATAAGTTTTATTAATAAAGGCATAGAACCAGTTTATTTGTAGTGCACTGACAATAGTTTTATATAATTAGTTTATTAATTAAATTAATAAAAAGACAAAAAGACCTTGAGATATGTTTGGTAATTGTACCTGAATGAATTTAAAATTAATTTGCTATATTTCAGATAAATATTTGTTTTCCTTCATTTTAATTAACACTAACTTTATTCTCATCTGAATTATAAATACTTTATTTCTGTATAAAATAATACTACCATTAAAAACATTAGATTTTTCTTTTTTAATCAATGTAGAATGTGTAACTTAAAAATAAACAGATTAGTGCTCTGTTCAAGAAATGAAAACCAATGCAATATGATGAATGTCCAAAAGATGGCACCGACAGACTGTTTTTAAATGGGGTTGGATAAATATTTTTTTGCTTTTAAACAGTGTGTGTGTGTGTGTGTGTGTGTGTGTGTGTGTGTGTGTGTGTGTGTGTGTGTGTGTGTGTGTGTGTGTGTGTGTGTGTGTGTGTGTGTGTGTGTGTGTGTGTGTGTGTGTGTGTGTGTGTGTGTGTGTGTGTGTGTGTGTGAGAGAGAGTGATTTTGGTTGGGTGACAATTGTAGGTTACAGTTTGACAAAAGCACAGTATTGTGTTTTTATTGCGAATGTACACAAATATAAGTTAACACTTTGCAGTTTGAATGATGTCCTGTATGAACAAAATGACAGAGTATGTTTTTATGTTTCCACTTCGATCGCGCCCGTGCCTCTCTCTCTCTCTCACACACACACACACACACACACACACACACACACAACATATTCCAGCATTGCAATCTTGACATCGCAGCATGTTCATTATAGCCACAGAGCTTCAGAGCTAAGGCGGGGCTACAGATTAGGTGTCCCTAAAGTACCCGCGTATCTAACAGTAGTTCCACATTACATTAATTTGCACGCAAGTTTTATTTATTTTTATACCGTGTATTCTCCGTGTATATTCATGCACCGTGAATACGTGACGCCCGTACCATTTCGGTTCAATACGAATACATGTACCGTTCCACCCCTAGCTCACACCCATGCTTCTGGCAGTTCTTTCATGTTGAGTGGTTTACTCCAGTGAGCAATATACTGTAGATAAATTTGCTTTGTATTGCCTTTGTTCCCCCTCAGGTTGCAGCTGTGACTGACATAGAGGGGGGAACTGTTGACGAGGCCACAAAAAGGATGATGACCTTCCTCCTAGACCATGCCCTATCCAGGCAGTATAACTTTCTGGGCCGAAATGGGAAGAGAGAGTTCAAGGCCTTAAAACTGTATGAACTAATATATGGTAGGTGTGCATGTGGATAATGTTTTAAGTTGTACCGATAATAGAAAGGTGTCACAATACCCTAACGCAGAGGTCTTCAATCCTGCTCCTGGAGGGCCACTGTCCTGCAAAGTTTAGTTCCAACCCTAATCAAACAGAGCTCGTCAAGCTCTTCAGAATCGCTTGAATATTCAAAGGCAGGTGTGCTGAAGCAGGTTGGAACTAAACTCTGCAGGACAGTGGCCCTCCAGGAGCAGGATTGAAGACCTCTGCCCTAACGTTATAAACATGTCGATTTTAAATATTGTGAATGTTGCGTTTGTTGTCCTGGCTGAGCAGTGTGTTCGCACATGTCTCTCAGTTGCTTAGCTTGTGTGTTCAAGAGAATGTGTGTATTTCTAATAATCTTAATTTATATAGCTCTTTTCTTAACATAGTTTTCTTTACAGTCCTGGCTGAGAGTTGTGTTGGCACATATGAAATAAGTGACCGTTATATTTGTTTCTTGAAGGAGGCTTAAAGAAAAACGCCATGACCAGCCAAATCACCCGTAAAGATGCCGAGAAGGCGGTCTCCAAGTCACAAATGTTAGGCTAGGGACCGGGGAATTCACGGCCTGACAAGAGGACTCAGACAAGGACTTCAGACTTCAGGCTCATTTGAGGTGGAAAGAAACTAATTCTGTCTGTGACAGTGAGGGAACACTGTACAAAAGCATGTTGTCATAAATTTTACTTAAATAAAAACATAATTAATTGTATTACTGGTCTCTTTATTGTAGCTTGTTTAACCCAAGGTTTTCGGGTCTGTGGGACCCGTTTTCAATGTTTGCTAAAAGAAAAAGTTATGCTATTTATTATTTCTTCTAACTCAAACTCATTGGCCGTGGCTCATTTTCTGTGAAGAACATAAAAAACAACTTATTTTCAATGACTGCACATGGTAAACCCTCCTACACATAACTATTACATATGAGGTGTTCGGGTCTACTGGACCGGAGTGTAATAATTGTAGGTGCTATGAAACTTAACTGTGTCCTCCTCCTAACTGG
Source organism: Ptychobarbus kaznakovi (assembly GCA_027422405.1). Lineage (NCBI taxonomy): Eukaryota > Metazoa > Chordata > Actinopteri > Cypriniformes > Cyprinidae > Ptychobarbus > Ptychobarbus kaznakovi. The sequence continues at coordinate 49,753 of JAPDDN010000661.1, forward strand.
ACCTGCTGTGTGTGTCTTGTCTGTGTGCGCGAATGTTGTCTTTCTGCACCTGCTATTCCCACACAAAGTTACAAAATTGTTACATTTCAAGCACTTTCACCTGTTCTGATTAAGTTCTAAGAAATGAGCACCAATAATGATCAAAAATCTTGTTTCTATTTTTTTTTTTTATAAGTGAATTTCCTTGTTTTCTCACAAAAAAAAACGATCATATGATCATAATTGTGATCTCACAGGGGTAAATGGCAAATAAGAACCATAAATTATGTATATGCCATTGGTAATATTGAGCTAAAGTAAACATCTGTTAAGTATTTTTACATAAATTGTTATGGTTGTATTGATTTAAAAGCCTAATAATATGGTGGGTCCACCAGACCCGGGAATATTGGCTGTGTAACAAAAATATTAACATCGTACAATTGTTAAAGAACTGTATGGGCTGACTGTAAAATAAGCCCCAAAAATGAATTTGTTAGCTCATAATAATAATGGTTATTACCCATATGGGTAGAATAGCAGGGACCCATAATCAGCCCATATGGGGCCCAGTTAGTGTGGGCCCCAGATGGGAGAAACCTGGGTTGCCCATGTGGGTTTTAGCTAGGGCCCATGTGAAGCCCACCTTCAGCCCATCTGGGCTTGCCCACATGGGGCCACCATGGAACCCCCGGACAAAATTAACTGGGCCCCATCTGGGCAGCCCAGATGGGGCCCACTCACCAGCCCATATCCATCCCTTATGGGCCCCACATGGGTGTGTTGACAGGGATGACCTGATAAATCAAACACAGGTGAACCGAATGACATAATCAGGGCAACTAATGAAAACCAGGTCAAAGGAATAAAACTAACACAGAAAGCCACGTGCATGTAATAATGTTGTCCTTGACATCAAGTGAAGCATAAACGGAGAGCTTTTTGTGCAACTCAACAAAATCTTCCTCTGAGATAATGAAAGCAACAATATGAAAACCAAGGTGAGTTTTTGGCACAGAGACTTGCTGAATAACTTTGTCTTTAAAATACATTGAGAATACAACGTGCACAGTATATGGGCGCAGACAATTAACTTTTGCTGTTTGTTAATTTAAGTTCATGGCAATGCTGAGAAGTCTACTGCTTCTTTTCATCGTGCTCTCCATGGGAAATGCAGAAGGTAAACAAGACATGTTATTTGTATAAACCCTCATTATTTCATTTTTAAAGATTGTTCTGCCAAATCTTTGGCATTTTGTTGCTTTTATAGAGGGGGATAGTTATAAATATACAGTATTTTATTGACTAGTATTTGCATGAGTAATAATGTGAAGATTACAAGACTAACACATAAAAAATAATGTATTTTTATTATGTTATCATGCTTTATTGTTAGTTAACTGTTTTTTTGACCTATACAAAATAACCCAACTGATGTTTGCTTGAGATTAATTGGAGTGCACAAGGAAACAAACATGATTTCTGATAATTGTTGAAAACGGTGTTCTGTTTTTGCAAATTAACTCTTCATATGTTGGCCTGCTGGATATAGGTGTTACAGCTCGGAAATGCCTCTTTGGATGGACAAATTTTGGAAGCCAATGCTACAAGTTCTTCCCTCAGTCGACTAACTGGATCACAGCAGAGGTAAAGTGTGTAACAAGGCCGTTTTATTATATTTTATAAATTAAAACTTCTTTATTAGAAAACTATACTGAGTAACTAATCAATCAGAGCAGATTTTTTTAAATGACTAAAAGTGTAATGGAGATATTTGCTAAAGATTGTTTTGTATTTTTAATTGTCTCTTTAGAGAAACTGTATAGCTCGGCAAGCAAATCTCGCATCTGTGCACAATGACCTGGAAAACGATTTTCTGTTAAATCTGTTGCCTTCTACACGATGTTGGCTTGGTGTTCATGATGGTGTACAAGTAAGTCAAGTTGTGTGGCCTAAAGATATTTCTTTGTTTGTTGAGACAAATGTTTCTAATGAAGATGGTTTAACTTCAAAGCCAAACTAAATTTCATTATTTATGGCGTCTGAGAACAGAGATCTCTTTTATTCACGGTCTTTGCTCTTTAGGAGGGAGAGTGGTTGTGGAGTGATGGCACTCCATATGACTTCACCAACTGGTGCTCTAATGAACCTAACAATCTAAATGTAGAGAACTGTGGAGAGATCAACTGGAGCTGTAAGAATGCAGTACAGTTTTTTTTACTTAAGAATATTTACCATCCTAAAAATTCACAACAAATAGTAACCGATTGGCTCATTTTCTAACACCACTGTAATTATTAGAATAACTGGTTTCATTTTTCCACCCTACAGCTGACAGTTGCTGGAATGATGCTAGCTGTTCAACCACAATGGGCCATGTTTGTGCTAAAGACCTGTGAGATCATACAGAGTCCTCCTGCTTCAGTTACTTTGCTTGTACTACATTTAAATTTCTGAACTTTACAAAACATTCTAAACTTTGATCTCTTAATACTGAAACACTCCTCTAATCAATAAACGCATTAAATCAAACCTTGTGTTGTGTGGTTTAATACAAATTGTGTAATGTTATGAGAATATGGTTTGTAGAATGGCATTAAGTGACATGCTTGTTAGTTTCTTACTATGTAGATGCAAAAAGGAAATTGGTATTCTGCAACTAATGCACTTCTAAGGCATAGAGAAGTTTAATATCAACAGAATAAAATATGCCATTATCATAGCTTGAGAATTCCATGTAAAACATGTGACAAACTAAATTAAACATTACCGCATGGAATATTTGAACAACACTTCTAAAAATGAGTGTTGCTTTATTTGTAATTACTGATCATCAGCCTTTATCCATGATGGCAATAGTCTTTACATAATGCGAGATTTACATAAGCAATTTAAAGACGTGTATTTCAACTCAGAAGACTTGAGAATCAGGAATAGCTTTATTCCCAGGTATGTTTACACATAAGATTAATTTGTTTTGGTGACTGAAAACAATGTGTTCTCGTTTGGCTCTCAACGGAGGCAGTTGCATTTTTCACTCCCCCGTCCTCCCTTTTTTTTTTCCCTGCTTGCTGCTTTTCTCGTCTCATCTATTGAGAGACTCTCTCTGCACGGCTCTCCAAACTAGAAAATTATGGATTTGATCAACTGGTCTCTTAGTGCAATTTACACTCTCTTCTCAACAAGAAGTAAGTGAAAATTGATGCTTTCGGAGACCAGAATGGACAAAATGGACAGAGAATAGCTGTGAAAGTATGCAGCTGTTTGCCCCAAAGACACAATTCAATTTTATCTTTTCTGGCTCCCCCGTACCAGCCGGCCTCGGCCAAGGCCATGCTGGATAACAACCCTGGGAAGAGCGCTGCAGGGGGACTCTCTTGCTCCCTCCCCGATTACAGACATTATTCCCCTCCCCCGACCAAGTGCCTCCGGCCGCTTTGTACCGCCACGCTGTCGAGCAGGTCTGCGACCGGCGCCGCAATAAATGGCACCGGACCATATGGCTGCTTGCCAGAGCTGGATATGTTTCCCCCTGTTGTAAAGTCATGTGTTTATGGTATATGTGCTTTTGTGCTGAGGTGTTTTTTTCTGTACTCCCAAATGGAGCATAGTCTGGGGGTTAATTTTTTTTTCTCCCTCTCCTCATGTAATGCTGTATTTTTCTTCCATTCCCTGTCTTCCTGTTCTGTCTACCCCGTTGTATGTTGTGTATGTATTGTAATGCAATTAAATAGAGCTATCGTTTCAGCTCCGGGAATTAATTATAAAATATTCAATATCTCTTTGATTAAAGCAATATTAATATTTACTTATGATTATACAGGGTTAAAGACTTGTCCAGCGAGTATATTAACATCAATATAACCTTATCAATTTGTTCATTTTGCCTTGTGGCCAACAATAGCAATAAAACAAATGTAATAATTCTTCTCAGCTTCGAGCTTAGGTAAGCGTTATCTTTTGGCAAATAAGGATAAAATACTTAAAATCACATTCCAGAGACAATTCTTTATAAAATGAAACAAGGTTTATTTGTTATACTGCTATTCTAACATAAATGGATTAATTAATGATACACACAATCATGCACACACACATACGGGAGTTTTGAGGTTAAATGTTGAAAGAATACCATTCTTTCCTATTTCATAACTTAAACAACCAGCAAAGATCACGAAAGATGCCTAGGCTTTCTTTTCTGCATTCAGATCAAATTTACCAGTTTCAGTTAGGATAAAACTTAAGTTTGTTACTTGCTTTATGATGGAAAAGCAGGCTGTTGCTTTAGTTTTGTTTCCGCGTGGTTTCCACGTGCTGATTCAGTTCTTTGTCTCGGGTGTCATGTGGTCAGTTCGTGCTTCTCCGGTCGCTCTCGTTCGGAAACACGTGGTTTCCACGTGCTGAGTGACGCCAGGGGAAAATCTCTTCTCTCATCTGCGGGTGTCTGGTTCTGCGATGTTATGGAAAGCGTGTTACGCTGCTGGTTCTGCGATGTTACAGAGTCTTTGGATTCTTCTTCTCAGCCGATCTTAAGGCGATGAAGAGAGAGGCAGGACAACCAAGCGAGCAGGAAGCAAGAGAGAAACAAGAGAGGTTCGAGAGAGAGAGCGCGCACACGGGCGCGTCGTTTTAAACAGTCCGATTTGGCCCTGCCCATAGGCGGCCGATCGAATCAGAGTGTCGGTATGGGGCGGAGCCCCGCCCATGTCCAGGCTTTCTGGGGTTGATGTCCACGTGATCCAATATTTCATTCATTCCGTGGAAGATGTACACAGGCCTTTATATCTGTTATAAACATGCAGGATGCTAAAGTTTAACGGTTATCAACACCATTTGTGGCTTACGACGCCAGCTTCTTTTAGAGACTAAACATCACATTTGGTGCACACACCAACATACAGTTTATGCAGTTTAAAGCATGATTAAAAATCACCCACATTGTCCTAAATAATTCACATTCGAAATCATCACATCAAGCCTATGAAGGGCCGAGTACAACATTAATATCCATATGTTTCTTGTGTAGATGTTTTTGAAAGTCATGAAATGAACGAATGTCTTTTAGAAACGTTCCCGTCACATTCCTTTGTTCTTGTGACCGAAAGAAAGTGCGCGCTTTTGCACTGGATGAGGGGGGAGGGGCTTTAGATCCAGACTTTAGTTGGTTGGTTTATGATATAATACCTGAAAGTAACCAAATTCCCCAAAGATGTGCTGTTCTTCCATCACCTTTCTTTACACATCCCCCTTTGGCTTGGTGATGTTTCCTGATGGAACATCGTCAGGCACTGGAACAAGAAGCAGAGAGAACAGGCACATACAAGACACAAACCTCATTTCTATCACTGACTGAAACCTGGTGCAGGGTAATTTGGGAAGGAACAGGTTAGAAACTTGAGAAGACATTGGGATGCATTGTTTAGCATTATTGACAATTGGGTCATTTTTGACTGGTTTAATTGTCAGGGGTTCGACGAGGCGGTATAGGCATGATCTCAGTCAGGTTGGTCGAATTCTCGGGTTCGGGTTCACCACGTCGGAAAAGGCGCGGGCGCCTGACGGGTATTTGTTGAGAGACTCTTGAACGGCGTTCACTCGCTTGTGTAGGAGGAAGGCCAGTGTCAAAGTCACAACATATCCTACGATAGTAGAGATACAAAGCGCTGTGTCAGCGGAAGACAAAGACCGAATAATTGGCACGCCGGCGGGCAGGAGGCGAGCGATAGCTTCTAAAGCTGTCAGCCGGTGTCAAATCAATAAGAGATTTCGATTTCAACCTGATATTCATCGTCGGTGAGGTGATACAATGCTAACTCGTCAATATGGAGGATCGCGCCCTTCGGGACAGTGATCCATAAAGTTTGGTTGGGCAAATTAATGCGCGTGGCGGTGTCGTGTTAATCGCATGTGAGGGTGGCTGTTCGTGCTGGGGTATTGACCAGCCATCGGTTTCTGATGATTTCGGCTTGCGTTACCTCAACTTGAGAACGTGGTGTTGCTTCGGCGGGCAGCTAGTGTCGGGTTTAATGGATTCTAAACCGCAGATGCCCTTGGTATTATCGCGTACGCCGAGTTTACTCGGGTAGGGGGAGTGAATGTCCTAAGTGAGCGTGCCCATCTTTAAGTTTGGGGCCAGATACAACTGCTCGTTGTTATCGTGATACGCAGCGACTTTAGGAGTGTGGATTTTGACATAGGTTTTCCCTTGCCGTAATCCCACATTCACAACGTCTTTGAGCCGGTAAACATTATTAACGTCGATAATGGGCAAACTGAAAAGACAACTAAGTCACCTGTTTCCGGGTTTGCGTATATGGGAATAGCGCTACCGGGAAAGGGGCGAGATGGGTTTGGATGAGACTAGCGGGGCCCGCAGTGGCCGAAGTTACAACGTTTGAACAAGGCTAAGAGGTATCGTGTAGCACGGAATCCTATTCATGGCTACGTTGTCAATCAAGGAACTTACATCGCGTATCATGTCGTTCATGATTTTGGCGGGTGGCCTCGATCGGTCGACAACGGTTCTCACAACGAATTACAACGACTTTACTGACGGAAGTCGATCTCAATTTCAGGACCTGGATTCAAGAATTGGTTAAGGGGGTTCAAAGTGAGAGAGAGGAAAGGAAAAACACAAAGTGAGACACGAGATAAAGAAACCAAACGATAAAGCAAATAAAAAAAAAAAAACGTAATTTTTTTTTTTTTTATAAAAATCAAACAAAATAAAAAAAAATTATATATAAAAAAAAAATTGGTTCTAGCAGTGCGGAGGAGGAGAGAATATGGGTTGTGTCTAAGCATGTTTGCTATATGTTTTCCTAAAATTACAATACTTATGCTTGTGTGGTGCATATGGTTGTCGGTCTGTGTCAGTGGGTTTGATCTTCCCCCTTTTCCTGTCGGTGGTTTGGATTTGCCGGTTGGAACTGGCAACACATCATGGTGCATCGTGTGTGTCAGCATAATCCCCCTCTGGCCGTGAGGTACTACGAGCTGTGGCGCAGTGAGTGGCTCAGGGACATACGTGTGGACACCGTCTCGCAGATGCAGCATGTACTTGACAGAGTGGAGCTTGCGGAGCTCGGAGGATGTGTTCAGGGCCGTGGAGGAAATGGAATGTTCTAATGGGTTTGACATGTGAGCTGTCATTGTTCCGAGTGACGAATCCGCAGTTCGGAGGATGAGGAGATCGTCAGCAGCGAACTGAGGTGGTATGGCAATGCAGGGGGGCAGGGGTGTGCGCGCCAGTGGCGTGCTGGCGGCAGGTTACTGCTGCCACTGTAGGGTTGGGTGGGAGGGCAGGAAGTGTCCATGACCCTTCATGTAATGCACCTGCTGTGGTGAGGGCATCGGTTTGGTCATTTGAGGGCTGGAGTTTGGGAGGAAACGTTTAGGATGTCAGAACTGATCTGGTGTTCTTCGGAGGAATGGCAGGTGACTGAGACAGCACTTTCAGGAACTTGAGGAGTTTCATCAGCAGGTGTTTGTTGGACGCTGCTGTGATTTGGAGTATTGGGTGTTGAGTTAGTGTTTAACTCTGTTGCTGAGTTTTCAGGTGGGGTTTCATGTCCATCTGAAGTTAGGGTGTTTACTGTTCTCTGAGATTGAGGTGAAGCAGTGCTGTTTTCTGTGGCTGATTTGTTCAGCTTGTCACTGCCGTTTCGTCCGACAGCTAGTCAGACTGACTCTGGTTCCTCTTCCTTTTCCCACTGATTCTCATGAGGCCTTGCTTGGTCCCATGACTTATCCCAGTGTCGTCCAGGTGAGCGTTGACGTTCACGCGGTCCATCCCAGCGGTCATACCTCTGTTTAGGTCGGGTGCCAGCGTGTGAGTCTCGTTCTCTGTTGGACGGGGGTGCATTCCACTCTCTGTGTGGTGGCTTAGCGCTGTCTTGGCGTTGGGTGCCCTCTAGAGCCAGTTCATGGTGTTGCGTGTTGAAATCAAGAACTGCTGGGGTTTTTACGCTCTTTTCTGAGGCCATCTTTTGTTTGCAGTAGGCTTTTTGCACCAAGTCTCGCAACTGCTGAGTGTTCATCGTTCGTGGACATGCGAGAACGCCAAGATGGTGGCTAATGCCAGGATGAAGGTTTCTTAGGAAGAGAGTTTTAAAGTTCAGTTCATCTTCCATGTCAGATTCATTGCGAGTTCCAAAGTATGCTTGTCTGAGTCGACTGTAGTAAGCTTGAGGAGTTTCGTGACGTCCTTGTCTCGTCTCCAGGGCAGCCACTAAGCCTTGATCGGACTCAGGGTCGGCAAACTCTTTAATGAGGGCTTTTCGCAGCCGTTGATAATCAGTCTTTGTGTTAACAGGCTGCCGGTCAAGGAAGCTGCGTACTTCAGGACTGGATGTCGTTCGGAGTAAGTAGAGTTTATCTTTGTCCGTAACGTTAGGTCGCATTTCCAGATGGAAATCAATATCTTGCAGATACGCTTGGACCTTTTGGCTGTTTGGCACGCTGGGGTTGAATTTGCCAATGTTTCTGGCGAGCTTGTCAAGGTCTTTTGGGTCCAAGCCGTGCGACGATCTGCGGCTGGCTGCAGCAGATTCTTCTGGTTCTGTCGTGATATAAAGTTCTTCAGACGGCGCTGGTGAATGTTTTAACACCACCCCCTCTGTCTTATGTTCACGTGTCAGTCCAGGAACAGGTGACTTGGTCCTGCTTGACAGGGGTGCGGTTGTTGCACGTCCTGTCCTTGACGGCTCATGGCGTAGTTCATAAGCGTGCTTGAGTTCCTCTTGGAAACTTTCAGACTCCTCTGTGACGTAGTCGAGCTGTCGTGTTAGGAGGCTGATCTCGTTTCTTGACTCAGTCAGATGAGCTTCAAGGGCTTTGATTCTGTTGTTTTTGTCCCTGAATTCAGTCTTTGCCTTCTCTAGTAGCTTCTCTGCATACTGTAGCTTGTCAGCACGGTCAGCGAAGTCCTCTTTGATTTGCTGCATTTCGTGGCTGGTAGCTGCTAGAGTCTCTTTTAGCCTGTTTATCTCCTCCTCAGCGCCTCGTTCCACCTCATCTGTCCCTTCCTGTCGTTCACGTTCCAGCTGCTCTATGCGTCGTTGTGCGCTTGTCAGCTCCTGCTGGCGTTGTGCGGCGTGCTTGTCGCTCAGTTTGAGGGTGGCGATGAGTGTGTGACTTAAGGAGCCGGTGATCTTGGCTAATTCTTTGTGATTGTAGTTTTGACTTGGGTCTTGTCTCATAATGCTTGTGATGTTGTCATCTAGTTGGTCCTGTGTCTGATGTCGGAGTGCTTCAGCAGCTTTAGGGAGGATGCTGTCTGTTGCAACACTTAGCCACATTTCCAGTCCTTCCCAGTGACCGACATGTTCTGTTTTGTGAGACATGTTCTGGCGGGTGATGGGGATCTTGGACCGAACTGACACAGACCTTGGATGGGAAACAAAGCAAAACAGAACAAAGCAAAACAAACAGGGGTGTGAATGTGCAAAGTATAGTGTCTGCTAGTGTTTGAGTGTGGTTCTCTGTTTCTGTGATCCTCTGTGGTGGGGTGCGTGTAATTTGCAGCTTCTGCGTAGAAATTGAGCACACGTAGAGGCAGCACAGCTGGGAAACAGAGAAAGAAAAGCACACTAACAGAATGAGTAAACAGGGATAATACATGTGTGCTTCACCTTTTCTTGTATGAGAAAGCCTCCTTTCCCTTTTAGGAAGGAGATCAATCTAAATACGAAGGTGAAGGACAATAACACTAAACAGATCTCTCTTTTAATAGCAGATTTTCTTCTTTTCGCTTTTTTTTGTTAAGTCTGATTTAGAAGGACGCTTCTAGTCAGAAAATTATAAGCGAAATTTTCTCTTTTGAGATAGGACTGTTATTGCTATTCCAATTTTCTCCTTGAGGGAGGAAAACAACAGCAATGACAGTACTGCTCCCTTGATGGCACTTTTACACCGCAACGCTGGTTAAGTGTCTCTCGCGCGTGTTTAAAAATTTTGCCGATGTCTATCTTCTCATTGCACCTGCTTTAACTTGGAGGGGTAGGATTTCACAATAGAGGGTAAATAGCAAACAGTTCTCAAGTTTCATAAACATCTGTTCAATTGTGGCATTTCTCTCTATTCGTGATCTTTCCACTGGCAAAGTCTTAGCAAACAAGTCAAATTAGAAGAAGTTAGTAACAGGGAGGGAAGGTAACAGAAGATTTATTTATTCCCAAGGTTTAAAACTAATAATAAGTTGGCAGCATGGTGGTGCTGTTGGGTCAATATGCTTAGGTTGGTTTTGCTGTTTACAGAGTAAACAAACTGACCTGAGTTGAGGGACCCTTAATTAGCTTTTGGGGTTTTCTAATTAGAAGGTTAATATCCTTATACCCTAAGTTTGGTGAGAAATGACTTGGTTTAAGTGGTGTCACTGTCACTTCACCAACACAACACTAGGGGGAGCACTATCTACTCTCAGGCCTGAGTAAAGAGGACCTTATTATATTTTAGCTGAGTTAATCAGATCACCCAAGGAGATGAGGTATGGCCTACAGGTGGCGCCAGACTTGTGTTAAGTCTGAAATTATAATTAAAATTAGAATTTGTGGTTATAATTACAATTGATAGGATCTCTTAGGATTAGAATTACCAGTGCAATCTGCAATGGAGTTGATAAACCAATATTGTTGCAATATGTAAACAGGAAGTGTAATTAATTATTAAATGTAATTAGAATTTTCGAATTCATAATTATGAAATTAATTTACAGCTTCCAAATCACTAGTTTTGGATTCCTATAATAGTAATTAAATAACTTCCAAACTTACTCATTCCTCATTGTGTCATTAACATCAGAAAAAAAATTTAATCTGTATCCTAATTACTTGTAAACGAAATTAAAAATTTCTGGCCCTCTTGATAATAATTAAGGTTTTACTGTGGTTGTCAAATTATAAGATCGCTTGTGATTAATCACTGGATGAGGCTACTTGGAGGCAGGAATTGAAATTATTTTATTAAATGAAATTAATTTCAAATTAATTTGTAATCAATTATGACATTCAATTAACAATTAAAAATTCCTAACAATAGCAACTTATCCACTGATGTGTTTAAAATCAGAAAAGCGGTTATAATTGAATGAAATCAAAATCACCATATTATCAAGGTACTACTGAATTATCTCCTAATAACCCACCAGTTATTAAGCTGGTACCCACAAAAGTAAAAGACTTTAATCACATGTTTATTAAAACCACCTGTGAGATTGTTAGGCAGATGAATGGGTATAACATTAACACAGCCAGCTTATTAACATATGTTAGTCTTTTAAATGGGTAGAGTAGAGAGAGAGAGAGAGAACGGAAATGTGAGTAGCATTTTCACACACACCCACTGCATTCACTTATATTCAAACTCTCTAAATGCTACGTGCTAATCGCTAGCCGTAAGGCAAACCGCATTGCATTTGCTACAATGCTAAAGCTTCTTTGTTTCAGTTAGCTTATATCGCGCTAATGCTATTAGTTTACCCAACTCAAGGTGGCGCAGTGGCTAAGTCTCCACTAGCAAATGCCCGAAAGGGGTTTTCCTGGTTAAACTCAGCATGGTGACTCACACAGGTCGCTGTGGGGACTCACGCAAGTGCATGTAAACGTGTTTCACGCCTTAACCAACGAGCATTGTTCAGATTTGAATCTTTTATAGCACATAATCTCACTCGTTTAGGGCGAGAAATTTATCTACGGATTACTTATAAATCATCAAAGCCTCGGCGGGCTATTATGCGAATATTTGTCTGTTCAGACAGCACACATAAAAACAATTCAATCGATTGCAAAACTTCCCCCTTCCCAAACCAAATGGCCACTCCTTTGTTTGAGCGCCGCGCGTTTGGAATTCACTCGTGTGAAATTAAATAATGGCTGAGGACTACTTAATTAGCTACTTTAATATCCTACAGCCGGGAGAATAAAATTATAGCTGAGTTTGAAAGTGGGACACGCACTTTAACAATTCATACTATAACAGGCCTTGAATCAGAGAGCAAACGAGGAACACGCTCGTTCGCCTCTCACGCGCTTTAGAGCGACTTCATATTAATATTTACTGCAGTTTAATTTCTTAACGAACTCGAATTAACAGTTACACTCCCTTTCATTCAAAAACGCACTGTGTTTCACAAACAAGAATGCAATATCACAAATAACCGTGTATTTCTCTATATTCACTCAATTTTTCCGGATAAAAGTGAGAAATAGTCTTATTGTCTCTGGTTTGATTTTCAGATTTAATCTTTAATGCCAGCTTTATCCTCCACCATTATGTAATGCAATTAAATAGAGCTATTGTTTCAGCTCCGGGAATTAATTATTAAATATTCAATATCGCTTTGATTAAAGCAATATTAATATTTACTTATGATTATACAGGGTTAAAGACTCGTCCAGCGAGTATATTAACATCAATATAACCTTATCAATTTGTTCATTTTGCCTTGTGGCCAACAATAGCAATAAAACAAATGTAATAATTCTTCTCAGCTTCGAGCTTAGGTAAGCGTTATCTTTTGGCAAATAAGGATAAAATACTTAAAATCACATTCCAGAGACAATTCTTTATAAAATGAAACAAGGTTTATTTGTTATACTGCTATTCTAACATAAATGGATTAATTAATGATACACACAATCATGCACACACACATACGGGAGTTTTGAGGTTAAATGTTGAAAGAATACCATTCTTTCCTATTTCATAACTTAAACAACCAGCAAAGATCACGAAAGATGCCTAGGCTTTCTTTTCTGCATTCAGATCAAATTTACCAGTTTCAGTTAGGATAAAACTTAAGTTTGTTACTTGCTTTATGATGGAAAAGCAGGCTGTTGCTTTAGTTTTGTTTCCGCGTGGTTTCCACGTACTGATTCAATTCTTTGTCTCGGGTGTCACGTGGTCATTTCGTGCTTCTCCGGTCGCTCTCGTTCGGAAACACGTGGTTTCCACGTGCTGAGTGACGCCACGGGAAAATCTCTTCTCTCATCTGCGGGTGTCTGGTTCTGCGATGTTATGGAAAGCGTGTTACGCTGCTGGTTCTGCGATGTTACAGAGTCTTTGGCTTCTTCTTCTCAGCCGATCTTAAGGCGATGAAGAGAGAGGCAGGACAACCAAGCGAGCAGGAAGCAAGAGAGAAACAAGAGAGGTTCGAGAGAGAGAGCGCGCACACGGGCGCGTCGTTTTAAACAGTCCGATTTGGCCCTGCCCATAGGCGGCCGATCGAATCAGAGTGTCGGTATGGGACAGAGCCCCGCCCATGTCCAGGCTTTCTGGGGTTGATGTCCACGTGATCCAATATTTCATTCATTCCGTGGAAGATGTACACAGGCCTTTATATCTGTTATAAACATGCAGGATGCTAAAGTTTAACGGTTATCAACACCATTTGTGGCTTACGACGCCAGCTTCTTTTAGAGACTAAACATCACATTTGGTGCACACACCAACATACAGTTTATGCAGTTTAAAGCATGATTAAAAATCACCCACATTGTCCTAAATAATTCACATTCGAAATCATCACATCAAGCCTATGAAGGGCAGAGTACAACATTAATATCCATGTTTCTTGTGTAGATGTTTTTGAAAGTCATGAAATGAACGAATGTCTTTTAGAAACGTTCCCGTCACATTCCTTTGTTCTTGTGACCGAAAGAAAGTGCGCGCTTTTGCACTGGATGAGGGGGGAGGGCTTTAGATCCAGACTTTAGTTGGTTGGTTTATGATATAATACCTGAAAGTAACCAAATTCCCCAAAGATGTGCTGTTCTTCCATCACCTTTCTTTACAGTATGGACAGGTTGATGGCTAATTTCGCTGGTACTTGTGACTAGTGACAATAAAGGCTACTACTACTACTGAAGCTTCCACAAGCAGAATGACAGTGACCAGACAAAACGGATAGTAAAAAGAATTAAATAAATAAAAAAGTATTGGGGAATTATAATAATATATATATATATATATATAATATTTATATATGCATGCACACAAAAAAGGCATCATATACAATATTAGTAGATACAAATGTTGTGTACAAATTCAAGGAAATGTAAATATGTGATGTGTGTTACATGTTTGTCAAGTTGTTCATTAGGTAGATTGCCTGAGGGAAGAAATTGTCCTGTGTCTGGTCGTTCTGGTGCTCAGAGCTCTGTAGCGTCAACCAGACGATAACCGTTCAAAGAGAGAGTGTGCTGGATGTGATGGTCCAGAGTGATTTTACCAGCCCTCTTGCTCACTCTGGATGAGAACAGTTCTTGGAGAGTGGGGAGGGTTGTACTAATGATTTGCTCCGCAGTCCGGACTACGTTCCGCGGTCTTCTGAGATCAGTTTTGGTAGCTGAGCTGAACCAGACAGTTATTGATGTGCAGAGGATGGATTCAATGATGGCAGAGTAGAACTGTTTTGGCAGGTTGAACTTCCTCAGCTTGCAAAGGAAATACTGGGCCTTCTTGACAAGATTCAAGATTTGTATTCCTCACATACAGAATTATACAGAATATAACCAGCAGTGAAATGTAAGTCAGGTCAGTCTCTCTACCTCATCCAAGTATGCGGTCTCATGATTGTTGGAAATGAGGCCCAGAACCACAGTATCATCAGCAAATTTGATAATAGAAGCGGAGCTGTGAGAGGACACGCAGTCATGTTTGTAGAGAGAGTAGAGCAGGGGACTCAGGACACAGCCCTGTGGGGCTCCTACGTTCAGAGTGATGGAGTTTTAGGTGAACTGGCCTACTTTCACCACTTGAGGTCTGCCGGTGAGGAAGTCTTGAATCCAGTCACAGAGTGAAGAGTTTAGGCCGATGTCTGTGAGTTTAAAAGCTAGCTTGATGAGGACTATAGTATTGAAAGCTGAGCTATGGTCAATGAATAGCAGCCTTACATAGTTCCCATTCTTGATGTCAATGTGTGTAAGGGAAGAGTGCAGGACCTGAGAGATGGCATCATCAGTCAATCTATTTGGGCAATAGGCAAACTGAAGAGGGTCCAAAGTAGCAGGGATGGAGGAGAAAATGTGGTTCTTTACAAGTCTCTCAAAACCTATATGACTATTGATGTGAGGGCAACTGGACTATAGTCACTCACCAAAAGGGTTTATTGTTCTTAAGCACAAGGATGATGACATATTTTTTTAAAGGAGTTGGGAACCACAGAGGAAGCAAGGGACTCATTAAAGATTGAAGTAAACAAACCAGCAAGCTGATCAGCGCAGGACCTCAGAACATGGCCAGTAATCCATCAGGTCCGGCTGCTTTCCTGACGTTCACTCACTTTACTTCCCTCCGAACCTCGTACTCTGACATGGTCAAGTCAAGTCACCTTTATTTATATAGCGCTTTTAACAATACAAATTGTGTAAAAGTAACTGCACAATATCAATATAGGAAAATAGTGTATCACTAATGTAAAATGACCAGATTAAACGCCCATTTTTCAGTTGAAGGCATTTCATTATTGAATGATCGGTGATTACATGATCATCGCTGCTCTGTCTGCTGCTTCCTGACACGCTGATCTGCAGAGTCGCGCTGTCGCGATTGCATTCAAAGCGGCCGTAAAAAGAGTTTCACGATTTCACACTTACATCTACTAGCACGATAAACATAATGCGTATTTGGCGAGTATGGTAATACATTGTAGGCGTGCTGTCCTGGGGGAGGGCTCCGAGCTCGGGAAGGGCCGGAACCCAAGTACCCCCCATGGTGTGATGAGAATTCTAGTGATATTGGTGGAGAAGGGGTGGTGGAGGGATGCTGCTTAACCGTCGACTAGATGAAGGCAAGTCAGCTGTATTTATGTCCAAGGGTTGATTACCTAGATTGCGTACCACCTGTGTTAATTAGGCTGAGTATCTGACGTGCTCCTCCCGAACTTTGTTAATAAAACTTAATTTAACTCGTCGGCCAGCAATGGATAAGCAACGGATTCCAAAGGCACAGATGATCCTCAGTCCCTGCCACATTAATGTAGAGTCATTGAGCTGAAAATGAGACTCAATTATCTCCCTGCATTGGAGTTTGGCGGCTCTTACAGCACGTTGGAGAGCATAGCACGATGCTTTGTACTGGCTCATATTTACAGACAAAAGAGCCTTATTGTATGCGGCAGTGCGTTTGTTAACTGCAGCATGGATTGTTCTGTCCACCCACGGTTTCTGATTTGGGAAGGTCCTTATGGTTATTATTTCAGTAGCTTGCTCGGTTAGCGTATTTACAAAGCTTAATGCTACATCCGTGAACTCGCTGACGTCAGATGTACTCGCCCGAAACATGTCCCAGTCGACGCCATCAAGAGCCGTCTGTAGCATCGCTTCTTAGTGGGAGAACCAGCGCTTCACTACTCTCTTCACCGGGGGTTCCTGAACGAGCCTTTGTTTATATTCCGGTGTGAGGAAAATGGCGGCATGGTCCAATTTGCCAAAAGCCGGTAGTGAGCGGACTTTGTAGGCATTCTTAAACCGAGAGTAGCAATGCTCCAGTGTATTCGGTCCTCTAATTGGACAGGATACATGTTGGTAAAAGTTTGGCATGTGCTGCCTGAGGTTGGCTTTGTTAAAGTCCCCCTCGATGATAAAGGAATCGTCAGGATGTTTGTTAATGTAGCCGTTGAGCACATCGTGAAGCTTATACAAAGCCAAGCTTTCTGCCTGAGGTAGAATGTAAACAGCAGTAACAATGATCGATGAAAATTACGGGACAGATAGAATGGGTGGCAAATAATGGATAGATGTTCCAGATGAGGCGAGCAGGAGCGCGACAGAGTGGAGATATTCCTGGGGTCACACCATTTCTTGTTAATCATGAAACAAGACAATCATGACAATGGAGTCTATGTGGAGCTTCCACTTCAGGGTGTTGGTGCCCAGGAACCTGAATGATTCTACTGCAGCTACATTGCTGTTCATGATGTTAAGTGGGGGAGAGCAGGGGGGTTTCTCCTGAAGTCCACGATCATCTCCACAGTTTTGAACGTGTTGAGCTCCAGGTTGTTTAGACTGCACCAGACAGCCAGCTCCTTAACCTCCTGTCTGTAAGCAGACTCGTCACCGTCCTGGATGAGGCCGTTCAGTGTGGTGTCTTCTGCAAACTTCAGGAGCTTGACAGAGGGGTCTTTAGATGGGCAGTCGTTCGTGTACAGGGAGAAGAGCAGTGGGGAGAGAACACAGCCCTGAGGAGCTCCAGTGCTGATCGTACGGGTTCTTGATGAACATTTTCCCAACTTTACTAGCTACTGATCCACTGACAGATGGAGGTGGGCACAGAGAGCTGAAGTCCACAAACAGGATCCTCACATATGTTCCTGGTTTGTCCAAATATTGTAGTACATAATGTAGTCCCATGTCCAGTAAGGGTTAAGTGATGTCCTTCAGGTGAGCAGTACCAGTCTTTCAAATGATTTCATGACCACAGAGGTTAGAAACACAGGTCTGTAATCATTTAGTCCTGTAATTTTTTATTTCTATGTTCAATAGGAGAGAGATCTGCAGGCCAGTCAGTCTCATGCACGTGTCTATGAAAACATGTTGTTGTAGCACATGCACAATGAGAGCTGGCATTGTCTTGATCTATTAACATGGACTTCCCATGAAAGACATCATCTTGATGGCACTATCTCTGTACAATCCCAGTATATGCCTCCATGACAATGGCACCTTAACACATAAATAACTCACCCAAGCTGTTTGCACTGTTGCACCCCCATACCATGATAGACATGTGCTTTTGCATCTGCCACTGATGAAAATCTGGATGGTCCCATTGGTCTTGGGATTGAGAACTCAACATCCATTTTCCCAAGAAACAAGTTGAAATGTGGACTCATTTGAGCACAGCACACATTTTCACTGTCCTTTTTACTATATATATTATATATATATATATATATATATATATATAAATATATGACTTATTATATAATAGCATCAAACATATATGACTTATATAATTAGCATCAAACAATATAATCATCTTATCCTCAATGATTAAAGATTAAACAGAAAAAAAAGATTGCACAAGCGCAAGTTAGGTGGCGATATGCATTAAGTATGTAAATGATCTTTGAACAGAAGAAGAAGAAAGAAGCAGTATGGCACGCTTTTTCTTAGCGTTGGTTTCCAAAGTGACTCATCGATTTGTCTCTCTGTTGGGAATGTCTTGCATGTTAACCAGGAACATACTCTGTGTTGAATGAACTCACCCCGGACGCGTTTTTGGAACCAGCATACCTTGAGTATGCAAGGTTTGGGTTAATCAACCGAGAGTTCAGGATTTAAAAGATGGTAAATTAATCTTGCTTTCTGGAACACCCCCCAAGTGTGATTTGGAGCTAAACTCCAGCCCTCCAGGAATTGAGTTTGAGACCAATGTGTTAAAAGCTTCGAGTAATGAACCATTTTTCACCACAATTTGATGAAAGCCTCAAACAGTTCAGGAAAGCCTCGGTTTTCCATTACTGGCGAAAACACAAGGAATCTAGGAGCTGGGGTAGCACAACACATAGACACATACAATAATAATAACCGGAGTAGGACTGAACAAAACAAGGAGTATTAATGAAGAGTTAATTTGAAAAAACAGATAACTCCTGTTTTTAACAATTCTCAGAAATTATGTTTTTCAGCTGAGCATACCAATTAATCTCAATCAACCTGCAGTTGGGTTATTTTGAATTGGTTAGAAAAATTATGAAAAGAACAGCCAACTAACACAATAAAAACATGATAACAAAAAAAGGAGTTATCCATTTTTGCAGATAACCTTTTCAAATACTAATGCAAACGAGGGACTGATGGCTTGATAAATTAAACACAGGTGAACTGAATGACATAAGGCAACTAATGAAAACTAGGTCAAAGGAATAAAACTAAACAAAAAACACAGACATGTATTCCTGTTGTATTTGACATCAAGTAAAGCATAAAAGCAGAGATATTTCTGTAACTCATCAAGCTCTTCCTTAGAAATTCTGAAAGCAACGATATGAAAACCATGGTGAGTTTTTGGCTCTGAGACCTGCTGAATGACTTTGCACGTTGTATTCTTAATGTCTTTTAAAGACACAGTATATGGGTGCAGACAATTAGCTTTAGCTGCTTGTTAATTTCAGTTCATGGCAATGCTGAGAAGTCGTGCTCTCCATGGAAAATTCAGATGGTAAACAAGACATGTTATTTGTATAAACCCTCATTATTCCATTTTAAAAGCTTGTTCTGCCAAACCTTTGGCATTTTGTAGCTTTATGGAGGGGGATAGTGAGAAATATTCAGCATTTTATTGACTAGTATTTGTATGAGTAATAATGTGAATATTACAAGACTAACACATCAAAAATAATGTATTTTGTTATCATGCTTTTATTGTGTTGGTTAGCTGGGTTTTTTTTTCATAATTTTTTTTTGTTAACCTAGTCAAAATAAACCAACTGCGGTTTGACTGAGATTAATTGGAGTGCACAAGGAAAACATGGTTTCTGAATTGTTGAAAACCGTGTTCTGTTTTTGCAAATTATATATATGTTCTCTTCATATGTTGGCCTGCTCGATATAGGTGTTACAGCTGGGAAATGACAATTTGGATGGACAAATTTTGGAAGTCAATGCTACAAGTTCTTCCCTCAGTCGACTAACTGTATCACAGCACAGGTAAAGTGTTACAACAAGGCAGTTTTATTATATTTTTAAAGTAAACCTTCCTTTTTAAGAACTATACCGAGTAACTAATCAATCAGAGCAGATTTTGTTAAATGACAAAAAATGTAATGGACATGTTTTGCTAAAGACTGTTTTGTATTTTTAATTGTCTCTTTAGAGAAACTGTATAGATCGGCAAGCAAATCTCGCATCTGTGCACAATGAACTGGAAAACTATTTTCTGTTGCCTTCTACACGATGTTGGCTTGGTGTTAATGATGGTGTACAAGTAAGTCAAGTTGTGTGGCCTAAAGAGACTTATTTTTGTTGTTGAGACAAATGTTTCTAATGAAGATGGTTTAACTTCAACGCCAAACTAAATGACATTCTTTATGGCATCTGAGAACCGAAGAGATCTCTTTTAATCACTGTCTTTGCTCTTTAGGGGGGGAGTGGTTGTGGAGTGGGCACTCCATATGACTTCACCAACTGGTGCTCTAATGAACCTAACAATCTAAATGTGGAGAGCTCAACTGGAGCTGTAAGAATGCAGTGCTGTTTTTGTTTACTTTCGAATATTTACCATCCTAAAAATTCACAACAAATAGTAACCGATTGGCTCATTTCTAACACTGCCGTAATCAGAATAACTAGTTTCATTTTTCCACCCTACAGCTGACTGTTGCTGGAATGATGCTAGCTGTTCAACCTCAATGGGCCATGTTTGTGCTAAAAACCTGTGAGATCATATGGAGTCCTCCTGCTTCAGTTACTTTTGCTTGTACTACATTTAAATTTTCTGAACTTATCTTTACAAAACATTCTAAACCTTTATCTCTTAATACTGAAACACTCCTCAAATCAATAAACGCATTGAAGCAAACCTTGTGTGTTGTGGGGCTTAATCAAAATTGTGTAATATTTGTTATGAGTAATGATGATTGTGTGATGATTCCTTAAGTGATATGCTTTGTGTTAGTTTCTATGTAGATGCAAAAAGAAAATTGTATATTGTTGCAATTCGAAGGCATAGATAAGTTTAATATCAACATATGCCATTATCATAGCTTGAGAATTCAGTATAAAACGTGACAAACTGAATTAATCCGTCCTGCATGAAATATTTGAACAATGCTTCTAAATGACTGTTCAATTTGTAATTACTGATCATCAGCCTTTATCCAAAATGGCTATAGTCTTCACATAATTATTGGATGCGAGGCATGCTACAAATTTTTGGTGTAGAGAGAAACTGTATCTGGCAATGCTGGCTTGAACTAGGGTGATTCATCTGGTCAAATACAGCCTGCATTAACGTCCCTTTTTTTAAATTGTCAATGCCTTATCACATTAATTTTGACAGCCCTAAATTCAACAGATTTTTTTACTCACAGTATGAGTTGAGGTCTGACATGTTTATCCGCTGCCTTTTGTTTGACATGATATAATCGGCGCTGATTTTGAACAAATTGCTTTTATGGCCGATACCGATTGTTGGCCGATACATCTCTAAAAAAACAAAAAAAAACATTATATATATATACATACAGATGCATCTCAATAAATTTGAATGTCGTGAAAAAGTTAATTTATTTAATTCAACTCCAATTGTGAAACTCGTGTATTAAATAAATTAAATGCACACAGACTGAAGTAGTTTAAGTCTTTGGTTCTTTTAATCGTGATGATTTTCTCTCACAATTAACAAAAACCTATCAATTCACTCTCAACAAATTAGAATACTTCATAACACCAATAAAAATAAATTTCTAGTGAATTGTTGGACTTCTGGAAAGTATGTTCATTTACTGTATATGGAATCAATACTTGGTAGGGGCTGCTTCTGCTTTAATTACTGCCTCAATTTGGCGTGGCATGGAGGTGATCAGTTTGTGGCACTGCTGAGGTGGTATGGAAGCCAAGGTTTCTTTGACAGAGGCCTTCAGCTCATCTGCATTTGTTGGTCTCTTAGATTATCTATGGGGTTCAGGTCTGGTGAGTTTGCTGGCCAGTCAAGCACACCAACACCATGGTCATTTAACCAACTTTTGGTGCTTTTGGCAGTGTGGGCAGGTGCCAAATCCTGCTGGAAAATGAAATCAGCTTTTTTAAAAGCTGGTCAGCAGAAGGAAGCATGAAGTGCACCAACATTTCTTGGTAAACGGGTGCAGTGACGTTGGTTTTCAAAAAACACAATGGACCAACACCAGCAGTGACATTGCAAATTAAATCAGCACAGACTGTGGAAACTTAACACTGGACTTCAAGCAACTTGGGGTATGAGCTTCTCCACCCTTCCTCTAAGACTTTATGACCTTGGTTTACAAATTAAATACAAAATTTGCTCTCATCTGAAAAGAGGACTTTGAACCACTGGGCAACAGTCCAGTTTTTCTTCTCCTTAGCCCAGGTAAGACGCATCTGACGACAACTGTAGCCAAATTCCTTGACACGTTTTGTGTGGTGGCTCTTGATGCCTTGACCCCAGCCTCACCCAAATTCTTGAATATATTTTGCTTGACAATCCTCATAATGAATGAATGAATGATGCATTTATATAGAGCTTTATTATGCATGGCTGTACACCCAAAGTGCTATAAAAATCATGGGGGGTGGGTCTATCCTCAGCCAGCCACCACCAGTGTGCAGTATCCACTTGGACAATGCGACGGCAGCCACAGGACAATGGCACCAGTACGCTCACCACACACCAACTACAGGTGGCGAGGAGAGAGAGTCATAGAACCAATTAAGTAGATTGGAATTATTAGGAGGCCATGATTAACAAGGGCCAGTGGTGGGAATTTGGCCAGGACACAGGGGTTACACCCCTACTCTTTTCGAGAAGTGCCATGGTATTTGTAATGACCACAGAGAGTCAGAACCTCGGTTTAACGTCTCATCCGAAAGACGGTGCTTGTTGACGGTATAGTGTCCCCGTCAATATACTGGGGCATTAGGACTCAAACAGACCACAGGGTGAGCACCCCCTGCTGATCTCACGAACACCTCTTCCAACAGCAACCTAGTTTTCCCAGGAGGTGTCCCATCCAGGAACTGACCAGGCTCAGCCCTGCTTAGCTTCAGTGGGCAACCTGTCTTGGGCTGCAGGGTGATATGGCTGCCACAAGGCTGTGATTCTCTCGGTTGGTTGTTTCCTCAAGCAGCCATCTCTGATGTGAACAAGGAACTTCGGAACATTCTGATGAAGCACAAGACTGCAAATCGGATCATCATCCATGTGGGGAAGAATGATATTCGGAAAGAGCAATCAGAACTCCTTAAGAAGGATTTCAAAAACTTGAAGTTCAGTCGTTCATCAGTGGACCACTTCCGGTTGCTTGGGCTGAGTACACGGCTACAAAGAACCTGCAGTATAAAAGGAGTCAAATTCATCAACAACTTCAATCTTTTCTGGGGACATAGACAACTGTTTAAACTGGATGGCCTCCACCCAAACAAACTTGGTGCAAGAGTGCTAAAGGACAATATCTATTTCTTCCTCCGTCATCCTTCAGTGGTGTGTGCCAATCCACTCGGCCTGAATGGCACACGCACACCTGGACAGAGTATGAGTGACCAAACGACTTCATATCAGCTTCAGAGTCATCATGTGGCTGGCACATCCCACAAGGACACTGATAACACCACGCAGCCAAAACAACCACTGCTCATGGACATCCTGGCTGAGACCTGTCTACAGAGCTCATCACATGCAGACTGTGACATGTTACAACAACTCCAAGACTCGGCACCCAAGGATGACTTTCTGGAAAACAGCCAGGGAAGCCAGGATAGCATATCACAGCCACCGGAAACACCAACATCTCCACTTGTTCCGCTTCTCACAGAAAATGGAGGAACTGGTGTATACTGGGACCAAACTCTCCCACTCTTTTGCTGCAAGCCCCTAGATATCAACAAAAAAATGACGGGCCCCACAACCACTAAAAACTGCAGGGCCAGCTCTCCCTCCTCCTCTTGTGAGAGCTCTCCGACCCCTGCCATAACGCCAGGGCACAAACCTCCTCCATCGGCTGTAGGTGAACCAAAAAACAACTGATAACAGCTCTCAGTGATATGTGTCGAGTTCCCGCTATATTGACAGCATCATTCAAAAATGTTTACAGAGCAAGCGGGAACACAGTGTGCCTGTAGTCTCCTTGTAGTCTCCTCTAATTTGGTTTTATCACGTGTTAGAAAGTCTAAAGCGTTCTCAAGCCATATGGCTGACAATTTGAGATTGCTGTAGATACAAAATGTAATTCCAACAAATTAGGATTTTTAAACATTCGTTCACTAAAATAATAATAATTTCTGATCAATGATTTAATAACCACAAGCAACCAGTATTTTATGTTTCTAAACGAAACATGGCTAGAAGACAGCTGTAGTGCAACAGTCCTAAATGAAACAGCCCCTCCAAACTTTCATTTTACAACTGTCTGCAGGACTGTTAGGAGAGGTGGAGGTGTAGCAGCTCTGTATAAAGATGTTTATCAATGCAAGCAAGTATCCTTTGGTCAGTATTTGTTTTGAATACCTAGGAATTCTGCTGAAAGGTACTCCACACATTCTGTTTATCACTATTTACAAGCCTCCAAAATACTCTCCATCCTTTGTTGAAGAGTTCACAGAACTGTTATCAATGATTTCTCAGACTTTGACTCAACTACTAAATAAATTATACCTATTTTAAACACTTTTGACCTGATTCAGCATTTGCATGGACCCACACACAATCGTGGACACACTCTCAATTTACTCATCAGTAAAGGTCTAAACATTTCATCCACTGTTATTAAGGATGTAGCACTGTGTGACCACTTCTGTATTTTCTTTGATATATTGATCTCTGGAACCACTGAATCTAGATCTGTCTCTGTCAAAAAGAGATGCATAAACGAGAACACTAGTGCACTCTTTATGAAGGCAATACATTTAACACCAAGCATTTCTTCAGACTTTGTTGATCTTCTCCTGGATTCATTTAACTCACAAGTTGAGAATGTTATTGATGACATTGCTCCAATCAAGATCAGCAAGAAGACTGGCAGACAAAAATCATCTTGAAGAAAATCAACAGCAGTTCAGTGCAGGGGCAGCATTTCCGTATGGCAGAGAATGGCAGTTGCCATACCCTAGCCCAGAGAGGAGAGCCGTGAAAAAATATTCAAACTTCATATTTCTATTATAATTCGGTATTATTTTAAATCAGAGGGTTTTAAAAATGTTTAATCAATGATAAGCATTAAAAAGAGCTTGTCAGTAAAACTTTGTAATGCCATTGGACGTTGGTGCCTTCACCCTGCACACTGCTCTCTCCCACCTGGAAAATAAGAACACCTATGTGAGAATGCTGTTCGTGGACTATAGTTCAGCATTTAACACCACAGTGCCTGCCACACTGGTTGGGAAGCTCCAGACTCTGGGACTAAACAGATCTCTGTGCAGCTGGATCCTGGACTTCCTGACAGGCAGAAGTCAGGTGGTCAGAATGGGCAACAACACCTCATCTCCCCTGGTCCTCAACACTGGTGCTCCGCAGGGCTGCGTCCTCAGCCCACTCCTGTACTCCCTGTACACACATGACTGTACAGCCACACACAGCTCCAACGTCATCGTCAAATTTGCTGATGACACAACGGTGATAGGCTGATCACTGACAACGATGAGACGGCCTACAGAGAGGAGGTGAGTACCCTGACTAAATGGTGTCAGGAGAACCAGCTCTCCCTCAACATCGACAAGACCAAGGAGCTGGTGGTGGATTTCAGGAGACAGAGCAGAGAACACACACCCATCTCCATCGACAAGACACCTGTGGAGGGGGTAAACAGCTTTAAGTTCCTCGGTGTTCACATCACTGAGGATCTCACATGATCCGCTCACACAGATGCAGTGCTGAAGAAGGCACATCAGCGCTCTTCTTTCTGAGATGGGCTGAGGAAGTTTGGAACGAGCCCCAGTATCCTCAGATCCTTCTACACCTGCACTGTGGAGAGCATCCTGACCGGTTGCATCACCGCCTGGTTTGGAAACAGCACCGCTGGCAACCACAAAGCTCTGCAAAGGGTCGTGCGAACTGCCCGCCACATTGTTGGAGGTGAGCTCCCCTCCCTCCAGGACATCTATACCAGGAAGTGTATAAGGAAAGCCAGGAGGATCATCAAGGACTCCAGCCACCCGTCCCACAATCTGCTCTCTCTGCTGCCCTCAGGAAGACGTCTCCGCAGCATCCGATCCCGCACTAACCGACTGAGGGATAGCTTTTTCCCCTCAGGCTATCAGGCTAATGAACAGCAAAAACTAATACACCCTACAGCACACTCCCACTTTACAGTATGCACTGCACTGCACTTTAACACAGTTCAACTGGACTACACGCACACACAACACAAACACAACAATCTTTATGCTACCACTGGATACCATGCAACGCACATCCATGACATTGCTTATCCGGCCTATGTAAAATCTGCTGCACCTTCGCATATTGTGTGTATATATGTGTACATAATGTAAAATGTGTACATAACGTGTATTGATAACTGTAAGTATGTCTAATAGTACACTGTGTGTACTGACTAAATGTATGTGTATTCTGCACATTGTCTTTTGTATAAGTCTGAAAGTATGTACTGGCGATATGTAAATTGTTTCTGCATTGTCTGGAGCACGCTCATAAGAATTTCACTCACCACGGCACATGTGCTGTGGTGATGTGACAATAAAAGTGGAACCACTCAGATCATTAGGATCGAGTCAGTTAGAAATACCAAGGGTTCACACAAAACAAGGGGAGTCCGCTTTTAGCTATTATGCCGCCCGCAGCTGGAACCAGCTTCCAGAAGAGATCAGATGTGCTAAAACATTAGCCACATTTAAATCCAGACTCAAAACTCATCTATTTAGCTGTGCATTTGTTGAATGAGCACTGTGCTACGTCCGAACTGACTGCATTATTTTATGTATAATCCTATTCTATTTAACTGTTTTAAATTTCATTTTAAATCAATTTCTATATCATTTTAAAATTCCTTGTTTTATTATTTTTAACTCCTTGTTTTTATTGCTGTGAATGATTATTTCACTTTTTATGTAAAGCACTTTGAATTACCACTGTGTATGAAATGTGCTATATAAATAAACTTGCCTTGCCTTGCCTTGCCTTGCTATCTTGACTCACTTCCGACATATTTTTTCAAAAGTGCGCTTAACTGTTTAGAAGCTGATCTATTAGAAGTGGTGAATGCCTCACTTCTTTCTGGGACTTTTCCAAACTCCCTGATAACGGCAGTTGTTAAGCCCCTTCTGAAAAAACACAATCTTGATAACACCATATTGAGCAACTATAGACCAGTGGGGATTTCTTTAAGACTGCAAGGGAAGCTCAGCTTCCCCTATAATGTCAAAAAATTAATGGTCAAATATGTACTATTGTGTTAACATTTTATTGACTAAAAATGCGTTAGATCACGTTCATCTCGAATACGAGTTCGTTCAGAATCAGCTACATATAGCAGGTCGATTTCCTTCTCATACATTCCCGTAGCGTCAGTGTATTTCCCTGCTGAAGCCCAGCGTCCATTGACTTCAATGGGGCTGCTCTGAACAGTTTTTTTCAGTGCCTCGAAACTAGACGGTCATTGGATAAATGCTGTGATTATGTCCCGCCCGGGACGCTCAGCGTCTCTGGGGGTGAATGGAGGAGTGGGCTGGCCTGGACGCTGGGCTTCTGCGTGATGATTGGACGGTCTGTATCTCTTTTGATTGACAGCGATTTTGTACTATAAAGAGTCGCTGACGCTGAAGCTATTCAAGCTCAGTCCCAAAGCGGCTTTGCACTTGGTTCTTATCAATCATTATTTTTTTTATTATTCATTTATAATGTTATGTTTTAATATACATGCTGCTTAACTCGGAAATTTCAAGATATGCGAGCAAAAAATGCTCCTGACACGAGCAAGAGTGCTGTTTTTGTTTCGTTTGTGTTCGAATCCAAATCCGCGTTGATTTGGGCAAATCACTGATTCACGA
Source organism: Ptychobarbus kaznakovi (assembly GCA_027422405.1). Classification (NCBI taxonomy): domain Eukaryota; kingdom Metazoa; phylum Chordata; class Actinopteri; order Cypriniformes; family Cyprinidae; genus Ptychobarbus; species Ptychobarbus kaznakovi. The sequence goes on from JAPDDN010000661.1 coordinate 77,409, forward strand.
AGCCATTCATAAAAACAGTCATTTGATTCGCTCCTGAAGGATTCAGCCGTTTTGAAAGAATCGTTTGAATGACTCAGTGATTCAATCACAAACTTCTGCCACCTGCTGGCCGTTTTAAGTTTCCCGTCTAAAAGTAGGCATATTACATTATTTTCCAACATATTTCTATATTCAGAATTTAGTATTTAAAACATTAATCTCATAACATTATTCATGCAATTATAAATATAGTCTAAATGAATAAATGTCACTTGATGCAGCTTCTGTGCAGTGCTAAGATGAGTTTTGTTTAGATCATTTCATGGATAACAATAGCCAGTCATTCATTCACATTAATTAAGTATTCAGAGAATAATATTGTCTGTTTTCACTTACATCTATTTATTAAATTTTGATTAATTTTGTAGAATTGAATTATAAATTAAGTTGGTATAGTATGGTAAGACATTTTTATGGTATCGTGACAACCCTATTATACACCACATTCCTTGTTTCAGTTTAACCTAATTCCCACATTTCCTCCATCGAGTTTAATATCTTTTTTTTTAGATTGTTTGTTTGTTCATTCATTCATTCATACATACAGTAGGCTAGGCTAGCGTCACTGGAAAAGACACCTAGTTGGTACGACAGGGTCACAGAGCATTTTCTTGAAAAGGAACGTAGGGCAGAATTTAAGTATAAATAAACTGACAATTTTTATGATGTAGGCCGAAAATGAGCTTCCCCTCTTTGAAAGACCATCAGCCGCCACTGCTATAGACCAATATAAAATCTTCCTTTCATAGGTAAGATTTTTGAAAAGGTCATTTTTAAACAGCTGAACAACTACTTAAATTCAAATGGATACCTGGACAATTTTCAATCTGGTTTCCAAGTGAATCACAGCACAGGACAGCACTCATTAAGATAAGAAATGATATTCGCTTTAATTCTGATTCCGGCAAAATATTAGTGCTAGTACTATTATATCTTAGTGCTGCGTTTGTCACTGTCGATCATAACATACTTCTAGAGAGATTGGAAAACTGGGTCGGGCTTTTTGGGATGTATTCAAATGGTTCAGGTCATACTTAAAAGGGAGAGGTTATTATGTGATTATTGGAGATAATAAGTCTAAGCGGATGTCCATGACATGCGGAGTCCCACAAGGCTCAATTCTTGCACTGCTCTTGTTTAGCCTGTATATGTTCCCACTAAGTCAAATAATGAGAAATAACCAAACTGCCTATAACAGCTATGCTGATGATACTCAGATTTACCTAGCCTTATCTTCAAGTGTCTATAGCCCCATTGACTCCCTCTGCCAATGCATTGATGAAATTAACAGTTGGATGTGCCAGAACTTTCTTCAGTTAAACAAGGAGAAAACTGGAGTAATTGCATTTGGAAACAAAGATGAAGTTCTCATGGTGAATGCATACCTTGACTCAAGGGGTCAAAAAACTAAAAATCAAGTCAAATATCTTGGGGTGATTCTGGAGACAGACCTTAGTTTTAGTAGTCATGTCAAAGCAGTAACTAAATCAGCATTGTTGTGGGCAAAAAGACATTAACCAGACATGATACTTTTTGGTGAGCCATACTGCAGGGTTTCTCAAATCTTTCCCTGGAGGGCCAATCTGCTGAAGAGTTTAGCTCCAACCCTGATCGTCACCACTGCATTCATGTGTATTTTGTGCTATAACTTATTCAACTGGAAGAGACTTAAATTTGAACTGAGGTGCAATGGTGATCTATCACGTCATATTTAAAAGCTTCAAAACGGCATTCATCTATTTGTATTTCATGATAGAATGTACAGGATTTGAAAGAGGAGAGTTTGTTCCTTATCAGAAGTAAGAAAGCACAGAGCTCTTTGTGATTATTGGATGGGAGGCGTGCTACAAATATTTGGTGTAGAGAAAAATCTGGCAATGCTGTCTTGAACTACGGGTGATTCATCTGGTCAAATACAGCCTGCTTAATGTCACTTTTTTAACTGTTAATGCCTTATTTTCACATTAATTTTGACAGCCCTAAATTCAGGGTTGAAAATATGGTAAATTAATCTTGCTTTCTGGAAACCCCCCAAGTGTGATTGGGAGCTAAACTGTGCAGAGCTGTGGCCCTCCAGGAATTGAGTTTGAGTCCAATTATTATTATTATTATTATTATTATTATATTATAATTATTATGTGTTAAAAGCTTCGAATAATTAACCATTTTTTCACCACAATTTGATTAAAGCCTCAAACAGTTCAGGAAAACCTCGGTTTTCCATTACTAGCGAAAACACAGTAACTCTAGCAGCTGGGGGGTAGCACAACACGTAGACCACAAAAACCGATAACAATAT
>JAPDDN010000612.1:0-96660 GCA_027422405.1 Ptychobarbus kaznakovi
ATCTTAATGTATTTCATTTTCTTAACAGGTTGAGAATCCATCCTATTAAATGTGGAGTAATGATTTCCCTTAAGGAATTCATCAAATTTGTAATATATTTTAGAAAATTATTTTATGTGCCTGTTTGTTGATTCCAATAATAACAAACATTACTTTATAGGTGACACATTCAAGTGATTTAGTCTATGCTGATAGTAGTCTCTATAGTAGTACTTGGTTATGTTGTTTATTTTATTTCCCCCTTTTTTTTTTGGCAGGACGGCTCTGCACCGTCACAGTCGATATGTGTGCGTGTGAACCAGAAACCTGCACTCTGCTAAGGTATGGGCTCTGGCCAGCAACAGCCAACAAGCCCCAGACAGCCTTCTCCATCCCTCTGCTAGAGATTTTTGTTTGTCTGTCACTGGAGTGTCAGGTTTCTGTTGAGGGTTTTTGCAACACCCTGCGCTGGAAAAATAACCTCACACTTGCAGAGGTCAGTTTGAAGTCCTGTCTGTGAAGTGACCATTTCAGCTGCTTTCATGGAAGACTGACGAGTCCATATAGATGTGAAAATTACACCTTCTTCCTTGATTGTACTAAATCATTCATTATCACAACTAAAAGTAAAAAAATATGGAACCATCTAGGATTGTACAGTTGCATGCAAAAGTATTCTTGATATTTTTCTATAAAATAACAACTTCTGAGTGAACCACCATAACCAGATGTAAGTATATGAAACAGTAATGTTTTCACTGACTGATGCTTGTACCCTAGGTTAACACACTCTACAGAGCCCTGGTGGGAGAATCCATATCCCAGTTTAGGCATCACCACTTCCGACAAATATGTTTGGTAGATCTTTTCCCACAATTAGATGATGGGACCACATGCCCAGCATGTCCAAAGGTTGGTTCTAGTTTCAGTGTGGTTCTTGTTTGTTTAACGATAATTGCATTTTCCATCACCTGATGGCATTGAATTGATATCAGCAAAATTAGTTAATTTTCGTATAAAGTATTATAATAAAACAGTAATATTACAATTGTATCAACCTGGTGCAGATACAAAACCAGGATTGTTGTAAGTGTTTGTTTTTCAGGCGGATGGAGATATGATAGTGACATTGGATGCCAACTTTGGCCTTGTGAGGAAGCAAAGCTCAGGGACAAGTGCGGTTGAGCCATTACATGGAACCTGCATGTTTGTTGATGAAAAGGATGTAGAGGAATACCTGCTATCACATCTTGACAGCTCAAAGCATCAAGAGGTTAGTCATAGTTGCAGAATACTTTATTAGATCTGAGAAAACTGAGTCCATGAAATATTAGATTTAACTCTTGGAAAAAGACCATTATTCCTCCCATAAATCCATGTTTTCCTTAAATTTTTAGGACTGCAGTAACTTCAAGGCTGGCAACGTGCTGAGGTCACAACAACAAGCAAATAAACTTGATGTTACAGGAGTATTTGGAGCCTCCTGTCGTCATGTAATGCCCCTAATGTTTGTCAACATGAGCCAAGGAGAACGGCAAGTCTATGCCACAGTTGTTACATCTCTGACTATTGACCCAGTGTTCCAGAATGATAATTCCCCTGTTTGATTCTACCTATTCATAAAATGCTTAGAATAGCATGACCCTAACCTAAGCCATATATATATATATATATACTTATTTTTTTTTGTCACCAAATATGAACCTCATGGAATGTATATGGGAGATCCCAAAATATTTTAAAAATTAAACTTTACCACAATTCTATAATCTTCACTAATATAAGAAAAAATGAATACATTTTGAGTGCCGTTATTGAGTATTTAGGTATTGAATTTATGCTGGAGATTTTGTATAAATATTTTTTTACTTTTCCTCAGTATAATAAAGTGTGATATCATTCACATTTTTGTCTTGAAATAGATTAGCCTATCCCCTGTATGTCATCGATGAGCTACTTCGAATATGTGAGGATAAGAACATACACCTGCGAGTAGTCGATGACATTGCCTGTGTTGTTGCCTCACATTTGCATGTAAGTACTTTTTTTTTTTTTTTTTTTACTGAATTATTGTTTTGAGAAAAGACCTTGACACATTTAACTCAAAATTATGCCATACTGTGTTCAATCAGAAATCAGGGGAGGGCATACCACACAACATCTCCTTGGCTGTACCGGCATTTCACATTTATGGACACAAATTGCCCTGCCAGGTAATTCATTGACTTTATAGAGACATCAGGAACTGTGTCGCACATCATTAACTCCCTGTCTGTCCACTGTACAGCTGAAATTAAGTAGAAATGCCTAATATGAATATTTAATCTAATTAAAATAATTCCACTTCTACAGTAATCTGTTGATTGTCTTCTTAAAAAAGAGACCGAACTTATATCTGTATTCCAAAGCATTCATGAATTATAAGAGTTTAAGTTTGGATAGTGCACTCTCACGTATATGTTCAAAAATGGGGGGTGACAGTTAAGGGGTTAAAGATAAAATAACATAAGCTGCACTAAGGCCCTCTCCTTCTCCAAGCCCTGTCTGAATGGTCAGGGTAAATGCATTAAATTCCACTCATGTAACATACAGTAGGCCTACCTGCTGCTGTTAGAGAGCGGGGACAATAATTATGCACCATAAAAGTCCCAAAACGCCAGCAGAGCAGAACCGGGAGGGCAAAATAACTTACTAGACCACAGCAGTGTGAGTAGAGGAAAACATCACATGATGCGCAACTGCGCACATCAAGCGTATGTACACACACACCAAACACACACAATATGAACACTGTTAGTGGACTATTTGATTGCAATAAACAAATTATTTACACAGCATTTCTATAGGAATGATTCGGTCTCAAGCTTTTTGATCCATTTAATGGTTTATCACTGTAACCATGATCATTATAAGCAGTTTCCACTGTAGTAGGATCATGCTCAGTGTATGTGATATTCTACACACTTTGCTATTCACAGATCAAATACAAGCACCAGACGGATTGAAGGGTTTGGGATACACTGACGGGGAAGGAATGGAAAGGATGTTGGTTTTCCTCCGAAGATTTGCCAGTGTCACATAAGGAGATGACTCCATCTCACCGACTTGACCTGCTGACTGATGCCTTTTGAATTATGGAGGAGGAAATCACTGACCTAGGTTTGGTCCAACCACTGCTGTTATAACCTGTCAAATGTTTGTGATGGTGGTTTCTATGTTTCACTTTTTATTATTTTCTGGAGTGAAGCTGTATCACACACAAATTGGTCGGCATAAGTAAATTAAACTGTCTTTACAGAGGTGCAGCTCCTGCAAAGACTAGATAAAGCAGAGAAAATATCGATTCTCGCTCAAGAAGACATCTCATCTGTCATCAGAGAGGCACCAGGTAAACAATGCACATAAGAAGCAGGTAACAATAGTTGTAAATGGGAGACTTTTAGATTCCATTTACAAGCGCATTTTGCACAGACTATGTACGGTTGTCTTGTTTCCTGTTATTTTTGTTGTCTAGTGTTGGTTTCTGAGGGAGACATGGAGAGATGGAAGAAAAGGGAGATGGAGCTAGCCCAACAGATACAGAAACCAATAAGTAAGCAACTGAAGTGAATGTGTGAATGACTTGAATACTGTAAGATATGTGAAGAAGTAACATTAAATGAAGCACCTTATTAGAGCAGTAGTAATGTCTATATCTGTTCTCCAGACACTGTCTGTAGATGGAAAAGGGACTACATCATCAAGCTGATTCAGTTCTACAAGTTCAAGTAAGAGTTCAATGTGTTTATGTAAGACTAAATGGTAATTACAGCCATCTTTAAGTACCCTGCTGATGTGCTTCAACATGGAAGCCTAGGTGTGATTACAGTAACAGCATAGTTTTGAAGGACACTGTCACAGTGTTTATAAATGAAGAGTTGCTATAATGCTGCAGTAATTTAATGTGGTGTAATAAGTAATAACTTACCACCAAGGCTTCCCTTATAACATATACAATGTTTGGTCCGGTGTACCACAGTAATGCTTTCTGCTTGGTAGCTACTGAATTTTTGTGCTGCACTTTTTGTAACGTATAAATCTGGGACTCGTGAGTCGTACATGGAGGGTGAAACAGAGTAAGTAAGCAGTAATCTGTCTGTTACTGTTCTCTGATCAAGTGTGTAAATAAAATGTAATAATATTTATTTGCTGACCATATAGAATTGAGGACTCTCTGCTGAACATGGAGAAAAAAACACTGCATTTGGGAAGATGGCAAGAAAGAATCTGATTCAGACTTCCAGTCTACCCTTAAAGATGTTGACCGTGAGCTCAGATGCCAACTGATCTGCAAGGCTAGAACGGAATCAAGGGAGAGAGCTGTCCTCCTCCATCTGAAAAGAAAATATCCAGGTAAAGTACTGTGGATAAATAGATACAATAAGACATTAAGATCAAGCTTTAAAAAGGACCATGATCCAAACTGATAAATAAATTTCTCTGCATGTGTGTTTCCTAACTTTGCTTCAGTTGGGCAGGGCATTGCCATTAGACTGTCCAAGCAGGTAGCCAGCTCCAACAAGAGACTGAGACAGGCAATAAAAGAATACAACAGCATTCAGTGGCCACCGCAGATGAGCATCTTCCCTGCAACAATTGATTTTCAGGAAGCATGCGATCCCTCTTGGCATGTCTACTTCTGCTTTGATGACAATGTAAGTATAGTTACCTAACCCTAGTAACTAGTGATCGACCGATATTGACTTTTTATAACCGATACCGATATCGATTATTTAACCGATAACCGATATTCAGAACCGATATTTATTTACTGTTTTAAAGTAAATAAATAACAGAGTGAAGTAGGCTTGCCGCGATAGACGTGACGACGGTTATACTGGTGTTAAGCCGCAACACTGTTACATCATTTTCTCACCGTGGCACCGTCCCCCACCGTCCTTTAGATTGTTTTTATAGTAATAAAAATAAATTTGTTCAGATAGAGGACACAAAAATTAAAACTGAACGCGGCTGCTAAATGCAACGCACTGAACGAACGAGAGTCGTGCATCACAGCAGTCTAGGTCTGCATTGACGGCTGTCCCGACCAGATTTCTTACTCCGCTGTCCTTGAAGGACGTGCAATTCTCTTTCCTTTTTTTGTATTATGCTTATCCTATCATTTTAAATGACAGACTGTGTCGAATTTATTTATTTTTTCTCTGCTGCACTTTTCACTTTGTTAATAGCAAGATGTTAAATGAATTTAGTGTTTTGACAAGACTAATAAAATAGCTATTAGGCTAAACCTATTTTTTTTTCCTATTGTGTTGTAGGCTGAATGTTAGCATAAACGAATTATATCCTGACAAAACAAATTATAATAGGGATTACAATTTTTGTATAACTTTTTTCCTCTCTGTGAAACTTTATTCCGTGTTGGCAGCAAAATGTTATTGACATTTATCAGTCAATACATTCAAGACTCTTGACAAGACAAAAATAAAATAAATACACTTTTGTGCAGACTAAACTTTTATTTGTTAGCATATCTCTCAGCAGAAATGTGAACAAACAGAATATATCGCGGGAGCGGGTGTGTGCGGAATAAAACCTAAAATAGTCCCGCGCAGACCTCTACATCACAGATCAGATTTAATTTATCACGTGAAGAGAGATGACTGACAAGAAGAGTGAGGTGACACAGACAAGACGATGTGGAAGAGTTTCGAAACCAAATGTAAAAGTGCCCGTTTAAAGCCTGTTGACTTCTGAGTCTGACATTAATCTAGGTCAAGGAGAAAACTCACCGAGATCTACCAAGTGAAAAGTAAATAAATGATAAAATACACATTAAATAAATAATTAAAAAGGCTTGTTGTGATGTATCTTTATGTTGCATTAATTTAATAATGATAAATAAAATAGTGTTTTATTATTATTCACTATTCACGTCGCTGTAACTATATACTGAGCTGTATTCAAGCAGAAATATGAGTGAGCCGAGAGCACACATACACGGTTCGTTTGCGCATCATTTATAACGGACATAACGCGCGCCTAATGCACGATCATGTCACTGTAATCAGCTTTACCTTGATTACAAAACTTGCCCATCCAAACTTGTGTGTACTAGTGACACTAGTTTTATCCAGCGAGAGCAGTAGTTTGTGTATCATGTTCTCATACAGCGGTTTTGAGCCGCCGTTCAGTCTGTATTCACAGCGCCATGAGAACCGTATTTCTCCTCCTAAACACAGAATACGTAGAGAGGTGAATACGATCTATTACCCCTGATCTAAGTGATAATGTTTAAAAAAAAAAAAAAACATTCGTTTCTCATTTATTTGGTTCCACAGTATTTGCTGTTTTTTTATTTTAAACACTGCTTGACACCGAATTTGCTGCTGATATTAAAGTCAAAGTAAAACGCGCACGGCGCTTACAGGCTATTTAAAACCTATAAGGAAAAGAGGGAAAACTCAAACAAAATATCAACTTCATTTTAAACTACAGTTTTAGGTTTATAAGCTGTTTAATAGGCTAAAGAGTGAATAATAATAATTCACTGGATAATGTTAATTCACTGAATAATATTCTCTGAAATATTGAAATAAGCTATAACAAACAAAACATTGTATTTTATTGCATTTCTCAACTGGCATGTTTTATCAGAATTATTCAAATGTTTTTGTCATTCTAGATTATGAAATAACTGCTGACAGCGCGGTTTATCTATGCATTTACACAGAACTATACTTAAACTGCGATCGCTTGTGGAGAAAATAAATAATTAATTTCGATAGAGATGTATTTACTTAGATGTTTATTGGCAAAATAATGGTTCTATAGTAAATGTTAATATAATTCAGCGTGTTTCAAACAAGTTAATCTTGTATAAAGTTACATGTGTGGTCGTGCTGGAGCATTTCCTGAGTGAACACTGCTCCAGGTGTGTGTGTACTTGGATGGGTCAAATGTAGGTCAAAATTTCACTGCTGGTTATACTCTGTATAATTATGTATGTATAAAAAAACAAAAAACAATATTTTTTTTTACAAAACCGATAATGGTAAAATGCTTAAATATCGGGAAAAATATCGGTAAACCGATATATCGGTCGATCTCTACTAGTAACCACACAGCAGTCACTCTAGTAACCATCTGACAACCGCTTACTAACCACAACTACCTGACAGTCATTTTAGAAACCACCTGGTAAAATGACATGGCACTTTGTTGTCTTTTGTCTTCCTCCAGATCAAAGAAGATGATGTTTCAAGGAGTCTAAAAAGGCGAGGGATAGATGCCTTGCATATGAAGACTCGGGCAGCTGAGGAAAAGAGCATGCTTTACCAGGAAATGAGATCAGTAAGTGAACATCTCCATCAGCAGCATGCCTTTCTGTGCTCTGCCATCAAAGACACAGAGCAGCCTGGTGCAAAAGCTGCTCTCATCCAACGTCTCCAACAGCTGGAAAGAAAACTACATCAAGCCACTATGATGTTTCACCCACATGTACCAGACATTGTTCCTGCAGACAGCCCCTACTTGTGTCAGGCCCTCCCCATGTCAAGAATTCAGACACTGGTGTACAATGATGATGGTGATAATGATGACTATGAGGACGACAATGAGGATGACAATGATAACTAGGACTGTAAGCAATTGCTTGGGAATTATTCCTTAGGCAATTTTCTCCCACAACAAAAGTGACTAACACTGTTCATCGTCATCTTTGAGGAATGTTTCTCAGCCTGTCAGTCTGTCTTTCACCTGGGGCCTCATTTATAAAGGGTGCGTACACTCAGATTTGATCTTATAGTGTGTGTACACTTAAATCCATGCCAGCGCTCCTATTTATAAAGATGGTCCTTGACGTGGAAAAGTGCTTAGCGTCACGTCAGGGTCTGAGCAGACGTACGCACTTTTTCTTGTTTGAGTACTGCAGGTTTCTGTTCTTGCAGCTCGCTGTTCTAAATTATGATTGGTGATATTTTATGTTAATGACATTAATTAGGATTGTTTACAAGGCAGAGGGCTGAAACCATTCAATCGCATGTGAGTTGAAGATCATTTGCGATTCATATATTTCACATCTGAAAGAGAGGCGTACATTTTATAAATGAGGCCCCAGGTGTGGAGTTCAACCTTGCTGTGAACACAGTAGATTATTTACATTTCCAGTGTTGTATGATATCATTTTATTCTGTTAAAAAGTAATGCTGTCTTAAATTGTAAATACAAAGCGGAAAATGTATATGTTGCAGCAGATCATAGAAAACTGTCATGGTGGTGGAATATAATGTAGACGTGTTGTTTTACTAGGTATGATTTATTTTAAAGCTTAGGTACTGTTGTACGCACACACATCGCCACTAGTCTGTGTGAGGACAAATTGTGTGTTTACCATAGTGTGATATTACTTATTTACTGTAATGTACAAATGTGATCAATGTGTGTGAGGTGTTTTGTTTTTGTGAGTTCACCAAAACAAATCCCCTTTGACTAAGTTGAAATGACAATAAAGTATTGAATCTTGAATCCTCTGAAGCAACTATAAGTTTGTAAAAACTGCAGGGAACATACAGGTGTATTGACTCTACAATACAGCTTTCTCACAATGAGTTACAGCCGTGTTTTCATCCATTGTCACAACACTTATTCACAGCACGCTTGAGAAGTAAATGAAAAGTAATTTACTTAATAAATGACTTATACAATGATTGTACAGTCATAATCTGCCAGAGAGTACATACAGTAGGTTCTTATATAGCTGTTATTGGCTTGAAATGCTCTAGATCCAGGTCTATGCAGATGAAAACCTTTTTTTATCTTCCTCTTCCCATTGTCTGCTTTCATTTTATTTTCACAGTCTTCGTTTAGTGAATGTATATTACATTTAGTTGTATCTTTAGTTCGTAGCTATGGTGGTTGCTATTGACGCTGCTATCGCTGAAACCACGTAGCTTGCAGGTTAAGGCTGGAAGGGATACGTATGGCGCTACTGGGCATGCGCACATCAATACAGCGTAATTTTTTGTCACACTGTACAAACATAATTAATATTTTTGTTATTTTTCTAAGGGGTAAGTTTAGGGTTGGGGTAGGTGTAGACGTTAATAAAACACAATTTAATAGGTAGAAAATGAATTGCATTGTTCGTTTCTGGTCGGAGCTGTATCCCTTCTAGCCACAACCTAGTTTGCATGACATACATCCGCCTGGAAGTATTTTCTTCACATACACATTTTTAAATTATATATTCAACATTTCTCCACAGATAAACAACACATTGATAACTCAATAATACGATATGTTCATGTTGAGGTTATCACTTTTACAATTCTGAGAAATAAGTTTTTAGTATCAGAAGGTTACGGAAGTGCATTGTGTTATGGGCGGGGTTTGCGGGTTCTACTCTTGTTTCGGCTAAAATATCTTAAATAAACCAACATATTTGCTTTTTCTTAACGTAGATCATCTAGATGCAGTATAATCAATATTTTGGCTATACTTGATATTTGATATATTCAGTAGATATATATTTTTACAACCGTAATTTACAACCCTACTTTGCAAACCAGAAATAAACTACAACTATAGTGCTGATTTGTATCAAGCTACATTGCGTAGCTATAGGGAATTGTAGTTTTTTTTAAATAGTGTTTTTCTTAGAATTGGAGGTTTGAAATAGTGAGTTCAGAGTACAGTGAGGAGTTTAGGGGGATTGTAAACACATCTATATAATCAGATTTTAAATATATCTAATCGTTAAATGGGTTAAAATTATTTTACAACCATACTTGACAGTGTCCCAAGTTGTTGGCTATATTCAAGTCAAGTCAAGTCAAGTCACCTTTATTTATATAGCGCCTTTAACAATACAAATTGTAACAAAGCACTGCACAGTATCAAAATAGGCAAGTTGTGTCAATAATGTAAAATGATAGGATTTAACACAGGATTTAATCATATTCACATGATAACTGAGGACAAGAGCTCTCTATTACAGTTGACCCATGTCTGTAGGACCCTTTTGTTGCTTAATTATAAGCCTTCAAAAATGCACCAAGATGACGTTTCAAAGGTCAGTATTTCAAAGCAGGAGCCATGTAGAATCTTCATATTAACATATGTTACTCTCCAGGTCAAGACCTTTCTAACAATGTATTGGTTTTGTTCTACAACAAAGTTTTAATTTTCTCATTTCACGTAAACAAGCCATCTCGGGTGTAGTTTCAGAGAGCACTTGACGGTTCAATAGGTGTATTTGAAATGAAGCTATTTGTCTGTTTGTTTCTGACTCTGTAAACAGATTTACGACACCCAAAGCATGAGGAATACCTGGTCCACACACACACAAACTCCGTGCATTTCTGTTTTGGACACACATGTCATATAGGCTATCTATTTATGTTAATGCTTGTATGATGGTTGATGATACCATTAATGAATAAGACCATCGTCTACATGATGAGTTGTCGTCTCCTCTTGTAGGCTACAAGAGGCTATAGTAGCCTATTTTTAGGCCTATTGGTAGTCAAAACCAAGAATAGCCTTCATTATACATAATGTAGGCTCTGTTGTATCTTCTGTAGCCTATTTATTTCTCAGTTTAAAGATTTTCTTTTGAGCTCAACTAAAAAGGGCAAACAGGCCTATTTATTTTCTCCATTAATGTTTCCCTCCTTCCAACACCTGTCACTGTGAGCAACTGAATGCTTCGGCTATGTGTGCCAAATCCAGCATATGTAGCCTATGTATTGTTTCATGCTCCCTCTTGTCCAGGTTTCTAACCACACAGACAGGCATAAGCAGTGCGCAAAGCATATGTCCGTGGATCGGTTGTGTCTGGTCATAATGAAAAAATACTATTGTGATTTTTTGTAAATTGGCCTACTCAAATATTTTTGAAGCATACTATAGTAAAGTGTCTTATACTGTACATATTGAAGTATTTACAATACTTTGTTAATGAATGCTACAGCATAATGTAGCCTATATTAACTATAGTGAACTGATAAACTGTAATAAATACTGTAGTATACTTTATTTTTTTACTACAGTAAACTGTAGTGTATTGTAGTATAATATACCCTATAGTTGTAGAAAACTTAGTACAGTAGCCTATTGAGTTTATAGTAATTTGTAATTTATATTAGTGTAGTTGTTATATTACCACAACAACTATATAATTACCACAACAAATTAATTCAAGTACTTTACTATAGTATGGTTCAAAAACACTATAGTATTTACAATAAATTACTATATAACTTTTTCATGTGGGGGTGGGTTGAGGATGGGTAAAATAGAATGAGAAAGACGCTCTGCGCATTTATGCACAAGGCACAGCGACAGGACCGATCAGGATGCTAACAGTGCACGTGTAAATCGTTAAATATAGAATTATTTTTACGCATGATCCATGGTGATGAAGACAGAGAAATAGAGAAGCCTGACAAAAATCTATATATTGAGAAAATATCCTTTAAAGTTGTCTAAATGAAGTTCTTAGCAATGCATATTAGAAATCAAAAATTAAGTTTTGATATACTTATGGTAATAAATTTACAAAACATCTTCATGGAACATGATCTTTACTTAATATCCTAATGATTTTGGGCATAAAATAAATATCAATAATTTTGACCTGCTACAAATATACCCCAGCAACTTAAGACTGGTTTTGTGGTCCAGGGTCACATATTGTCTATATTTGATTCTTATTTTTCACTAAAAACATGTTTTTAGGAGAGCTCATGTCTTATTAAGAGGAGGCTAGCCCCCTAGTTCGCACTCTGGGCATGAGTGAGGAATAGTGATGGGTCAGTTCATTTTGAACGAATCTTTAACATGACTCGGGAACAATGAACAATGAACTGTCTCAGAGAGTGATTCATTAATTTTGTTTTGACCGCGCATGCGCAACAATCCCATAGATTCTGTATAGTGTACAGGAAATAGACTTGATTAGTTCGCCTCTCGAATCTTCGGGTTCGAGTCGTTCGTTCATCCCATGACAGACATGCTTTGCTGTCTGTACCGGAAAGAGAAATTATTAGTTCACCTCTCGGGTCCGACTCTTCCGAGTCGTTCAATAGGTTCGTTCTTCTTTAGTCACGTGACGTGACAGCTGTATTGGATACAGACATTAGTTAATAATTCCCAAACTTCCTTACAAACGTATTTTTAACTCACGATGGGTTTCTGTTCTCAAATTGTAGTTTTTTTATTTCTTACAATTTATATTTATATACATTTCTGTCCAATTTCTATGGTTCTTTCCCATAACATTGAATGTGGCAACAAAGAGTTGGTGTCACCCACTGTATTGAATAGTATGGTGAGGTCCTTGCTAACACCCAGCCCATATTGAAACATATTTACAAACAAATTGGCTACTTTTCATTTACAACATGTGGACTCAATTCAGTACAAAACAACTTTATTAGTCATCACAAGGCCCAGTTTAAAGGGGATCATTGATGGTGCCAAAAAAAAAAAAAAAAAACAATAGGATGAATGAAAATATCAAAATATCATTTTTTGTTTCTTACAAGTTAATTGCAATCATTACAATATATTTGCAGCAAGGTTCATATAAAGTATTTTTAAATGAAAAAGATGAAAAGGCACTTAATACATTTTAAAACATGTATGTATGTGTGTGTGTGTGTGTGTGTGTGTGTGTGTGTGTGTGTGTGTGTGTGTGTGTGTGTGTGTGTGTGTGTGTGTGTGTGTGTGTGTGTGTGTGTGTGTGTGTGTGTGTGTGTGTGTGTGTGTGTGTGTGTGTGTGTGTGTGTGTGTGTGTGTGGTGTGTGTGTGTGTGTGTGAGAGAGAGAGAGTGTGTGTGAGATGGTGTGGTGGTGTGTGTGTGTGAGGCTGTCAACACAGTAAAACAAAGAGTCTGTGTAAACTTGAACAACACTGTTAAACATCTTGACAACTGAAACATCTTGATAACTGAAACAAGTTAAACATCTTGGAATGCAGTAAATAGCATGCTTCCTAACACTGATGCAGCGCTTCAGGGTGTTTGCATGGTGTTTTGAACCTGGCAGTGAAGGCACATGCTCTTCTTAAAACCACATGCAGGGTGTGACCATGATTGGCACACTGTGCACTGTGACCATGAACGCCACTTCTTTGTAGCGTTTTTCTTCCTGTCATCGAAATGCACGTGGCAGACACTGCACAAATTGCCTCCATCTACCAAAGGAAAAACAAATATTGTGGAAGTCAAGCAGTTAGTTGAAATCATACTCATCACCATATTCAAAGCAACATCTCCAAGACAGCTTATTAATTTGTAACTGTTGCCAAATAAAATGTGGGTATTGCACATCAGTTCACCAGAACTGACACCCACCATCTCAGATCTTGCTGATGCTCAATCATAAGATACAAGTAGCTCAACAAAGAAGAGTTCCTGAGACCCATTTCAGAAATCGGCTTTAGTGTAACCCTGAAATAAGGAAAACTGTGGGTTTTCCATTTCAGAAAATTATGTGAATCAAACCTGAGACAGAGGGGTAACTCAATTTTAATTTAAGAAATCTCATCACCACTTTGTTCTTTAGCTGCTTCCATAGCTCAACTTAACATTGTTGCAGGTTTATGATTTATTACTAATTGTAAGGCCATAACTCATACAGTCGTATGTCAGCCTGCTCTAGCCACCCGTAGGCTTGTATACGGGTACATTATCCTTTCAAAAACAAGTGTTAGTGTGCGCACATCCTATCTCTGTGCTTGTATTTAAAAAAAAAACACCCTTTGCACTCTCAATATGTTTTTATACTTTAGGTCGCAAATGTGTGTACAGAGCTTGAAAAAAGGCACATTCTGCCTGGAAGCTGCCCCTTGAAAGACTAAAAAGTGAATCTAGTTAAATGCTGTTATATCCAAAATGAAAGGATTGGAGGATTATTTGTCACAGTTTATCACCTTCTAGTGGATTTTTCCCCTTTTAAAATGTTTTAGTCTATGCTTCTGTTCCCATATATGTTCTTATTGTAGAATTGTAATTTGTTGAAACTACCTGTTTTTATCTATGCTGCTGTCAGTCTTGGCCAGGTCTACTATGAAGAAGATCTCATTAGTCTCAATGGGACTTCCTGGTTAAATAAAAATAACCACAATTTGGAAAGATACCTTCATTTGCAGTCATCACAATGGCTACAGTAGTGGCGGTTTCGGAGGACTATTCTTCCATCTGCGGTGAACCTAACATACATAAAACAAAACACAGCACAATAATAACTTTCTTAATACAAATTTTGAATCTTAATTACAAATACATAATGCAATTTGTCAGCATGTAACATATAAAATATGTTTAATGTCAACTGGATAAATATTGTATCTCTAAATTGTAATTTTCAAACAAGTGAGCTTTTCTATTTGTGTCAAATGTCAATGGCAGACTTATCAGAACAGTAGTTTTAATTATGCTTGATTTTAAGCAATACCAAAAACTGATTTGTAGCATTTGGCATTCAAAATGTATTACGATTACAAGAAATACAATTTTCACACATGGCCTCTAGTATTTCTTCCACTGAATTTGTCTGGAGGCCATCTGTTGTGTCTGTTGATTTGAAGACATTAAACCATCACACAAAGGTGAATATTTCATCTTTTGATTTTATTTATTTATTTCAATAATGTGTACAGTGGCCACACTGTGTAATGACCACAGTTACATATATAGTAAACTATGCTTCTTAAGTTTACTGTTATATATTTATTTAAAGTAGTGCTGTCCAACGATTAATTGCGATTAATCACATCCAAAATTAAAGTTTTAGTTTACATAATATGTGTATATTTATTATGTATATATATAAATACACACAAATATAGTATATATTTTGAAAATATTTTCCTAAATATATACTGTATGTGTGTATATTTATATATACATAAGTCAAAGTCAAAGTCTGCTTTATTGTCAATTCTGCCACATGTACCGTACATGCATACAGAGAATTGAAATACAGTGCATACAGATAACACTAAACACTAATTTGTATAATAAATATACACAGTACATACACATTATGTAAACAAAAACTTTAATTTTGGATGTGATTAATCACAATTAATCGTTTGATAACACTAATTTAAAGATAACATAAAAACAACTTAACTTATCTTGAAGATACACAGAAAACTTAACACTTTAGAGTCATAGCATCTCTTTTTTAAAGTAAATTCATACAGAGACAATCTGTCCGACACACTGGTTCACTTGGGTTGTAAAACCCATTTCTCTGTAACAACTCTGTAAAAACAAGTTAACACGTGAAGTAGATGACCTGATGATACTTTTCAATACACATAGCAGTCTTACACTGATGAATGCAACTTGCGTGTGTGAAGTACTAGCCAAATACTATCATAAAAATCTGTTTCACGATCCTTGTAATTCCCTGATGTAAACAAGGCCGCTATGTACAACAACAAACCATTTAGTATAACAATTAAAAGCATCCGTTAAATATAGTCTCTTACCTTTGTTTCTGAGAATGTCCCTACAAAAAAGATTGTATGGTGACAGCTCTCGGATGTGAACTTTGATGGCCGGGGATCAGACAAAGTTTTAAATGCCCTTTTGTAATTACCGATCCAGTTCTGGAAGAGAAAAACAAAAAATAACGGAGGTGTATTACACCACTTAAACCAAATGTTAACAAAACACTTAATTTATACCAGCAGTACAGCATAATTATATATTTATCTGACATGTTGATTGTTAGTGTGGCACTAAAGTAAACCTTACTTCTATGACACTGGTGTCCAATCCAGTAGCTGATGCAGCTCTTGGTAGTAAGGGTGAGTCAACACGTGTCATTCCCTCCTCAAAAAAGGATTTCAAGGTTTCCCTTTGTTTCTCATTAATGTGCGTTCTCTCTTGTTGAACAACAACAAAAAAAGAAAAAGCAAGTCAGTAATACATCAGTAATAAAAAAGAGGGTAAGTGTGGATTTTGCAGATCATACCATCATTCTCAGAAACACTTGCCTAATGTGTCTAGGTTAGCAACTGTAAGGCTTACCTCTCTGGGCCATCTTCAACCTAAAACATACACAGAGAGAAACTTGCACAAGACAGATTTATGAACGGGCCCTCTCTCTAAATAGCTTGGCCCAAAACCTAATTTTGGATTGTTTTACATAGATATAGAACATGCAAGTAATAAAAAATACTTACCACAGAAGTCCTTGCACTTACAGAAACCCTCTGGAAATTGATGCTGTAAAGGGAGACAAAAAACTAGGTAAAGAGATATTAATGTTACACAGGCAGACAGATATATAAACAGACAGATAGCAGAAGACAGACAGGCAGACCTGTGCCTTTGGGTTTTATCTTTTAAGTTCAATGTTGTGGACAGCAATACATGTTTATGTTAGCCTAAATCACTGCTGACACACAGAGACACCACAGTCCATTTATTTCTAATAGATTGCCAGTGTTCGTCTTTTGCATGAATGTAATTGTAAGCTTCCAGCTAACAGTCACAGGTGACAGGTGTGCTAGTAGAGCAGCAGCCTGATTAAATGTAACATTATAACGTTACCCTAAGGTTCCTCATGCATGATCAAAAGCTTTCTTCAAACCCACAGAACTTTATATTACATTCTAGTCAAGATCCCAAGGTTTCCAAACGTACCAAACAGCCATACAATACGCCCTGGGTTTGAATATTTCACTCAACATGAGTATGATAACATTATAGCTTCAGTGAAGCGTTACTGAGCAGATATTGGCTACATTTCCCCATTAGCTTCAGACACGTAAAAACATGCCAATTACATGCCAACTCGGTTATCTCATGTCAACACTCATGTCACGCCAATTTAAAACGCTCGGTTTTATAATTTAAATGCTTTTACCTGAAAATATGAATGGAGAAATACCGCAACACTAGACTTCCGGTTACTGGCGAGCTGGATTCCTCTGGGATTGGATCTGGAGTCTTCTTTTGCATTTGCATCGGTGATTAACCATGTCGATAGATGATAACAGTCTTCTGAGCCTAGCAGTAGACGCAGCAGATCTCTTCTGGCCAATATCTATGACCTGATATCCACCGACAACACTTATTCAATCGAGTGATAACATCCGAAGCGGGTGGATAGAAGGGATACATCTAGTACCAGAAACCAACAATATTTTTTTTTCTACCTATTAGATTGTGTTTTTCTAACGTCTACACCAACCCCAACCCTAAATCTACCCTTACAGTAATTCAGATACATGAAATATTTTTGTTCAGCGTGAGAAAAAGGATGCAATATTGATGCGCGCATGCGCAATAAGCCGAGGTAGGAAAATCTGACGGGTAGGATAAAATATCAGAACAACTGTTCTGTGATGATTAATAAATCTCCATCTCCTCTTTTCAAATGGAGCGGCATTTAATACACAGAGCCGTAGTTCACAGACAAGCTACGCAATATCACGTTCAATATCGCTGAGGTGATGGAGATGTATTAATCATCACAGAACCGCTTTACTGACGATGCGCATGACAATCTCTATATATAATATATATGTGTTGCATATATATTCAATATTTGTCATCCATACTTTCATGCTGCTGAGTTTGCACAAAAGACTTTCACCACCTGTACTCTTGCTTTCATGGTATTGTGACAATAAAGTGATTTGGTTTTAATTTGGTCTCGTCTTTTGTGCATGAGTTGTAGTGTAGGATGTTGGATAACAACTGCAAATTGTTCATGACATTTAAGAAGAAGATTGTGATGGGGACATGGACAAGCAAGCAGGAGGAAGAAAACCAGGACAGCTCTGATGATAAGGAAATTTAATGTGATTCTATGATGCTCAAGACATTTTACCATAGATATACATTTGGGTTGTGACCTGAATAATACAATATTTAACAACCCATTTTTATTTATCTTGAATATGTTTTGTCGTAATAGATTTGGTTCAGTTCAGGTCTTCAGAGCGCAGAGCGCAAATCATTTGGTTCAGTTCGGGACTTCAGAGCGCAGAGCGCAAATCATTTAATTAAGTTCGGGACTTCAGAGCGCAGAGCGCAAATCATTTGATTAAGTCAAGTCAAGTCACCTTTATTTATATAGCGCCTTTAACAATACAAATTGTAACAAAGCACTGCACAGTATCAAAATAGGCAAGTTGTGTCAATAATGTAAAATGATAGGATTTAACACTCAATTTTCAGCTGAATGCATTTCATTTTAGAATTTAGTGATGGTATTGTCCAGCTCAGTTCAGTTTAAATAATATTTGTGCAATCAAGTCGATGAAATTGTTGGAAATGAAGATTCCCCAACTAAGCAAGCCAGAGGCGACAGCGGCAAGGAACGAAAACTCCATCGGTGACAAAATGGAGAAAAAACCTTGGGAGAAACCAGGCTTAGTCGGGGGGCCAGTTCCCCTCTGGCCAGACAAACCAGTAGTTTGTTCCAACTGCAGCAAAGTCAAAGTGTAAGCAGTCCACTGGTTCCAGTGGTCTTGGATGTCTAGGTGACGAGTTCTTCTCTGGAGATCTGTCTCTGGGGCTCATCTATGTGTCCTAGACTCCGCTGACGTTCAGGGCTGTAGAGGTTGTCTTTAGGTGCTGATCCTCCATTTATGGCAGACTTTTGTTAAGTCAGTATAATCGCTGATGGTAGGCTTCCTCTGAGGTCCTCCGAGGGGTTGTCATCATCTCTTCTCAGGTGTTCGGTCATCTCAGATCGTTTAAGGGTTAGATCCAGACTGAAGCTTGTGTAATTCCTAGCTACCACGGGATGTTAATCCCGTGGCAGAAACATAGAAACAATAAGACAATTAGCGTAGCAGTTGTTCCATCCAGGAATAACCCTGGATGAAATTATCAGTATAACCCAAGCTAAAGCATAATAAAGTGCATTTGTTCAGAAAGACTAGCAGTACAAGATTGTGAGATGCATTATATGAATGCTTGGCTAAAGAGATGCGTCTTTAATCTAGATTTAAACAGAGAGAGTGTGTCTGAACCCCGAACGTTATCAGGAAGGCTATTCCAGAGTTTAGGAGCCAGATATGAAAAAGTTCTACCTCCTTTAGTGGACTTTGCTATCCTAGGTACTACCAAGAGTCCGGAGTTTTGCGACCTTAGGGAACGGGTTGGATTGTAGCGTGTTAGAAGATTAGTTAGGTACGCAGGAGCTAAATAATTTAGAGCCTTATAGGCTAGTAATAATATTTTGTAACTAATACGGAACTTAATAGGTAGCCAGTGCAGAGACTGTAAAATTGGAGTAATATGATCATACTTTCTTGACCTGGTAAGCACTCTAGCCGCAGCATTTTGTACTATCTGTAGCTTGTTTATTGAAGATGCAGGACAACCACCTAGCAGTGCATTACAATAGTCCAGTCTAGAGGTCATGAATGCATGAACTAGCTTTTCTGCATCAGACACACTTAACATGTTCCGTAGCTTGGCAATGTTTCTAAGATGGAAGAATGCTGTTTTTGTAACATTTGAAATATGATTTTCAAAAGATAGGTTGCTGTCTAATATAACACCCAGATTTTTGACTGTAGAGGAAGTAACATTACATCCGTCTATTTGCAAATTGTAATCCAAGAGATTCTGTGTACTGTTTTTAGGTCCAATAATTAATATCTCTGTCTTATCTGAATTTAATAGGAGAAAATTACTGGTCATCCAATCTTTTATATTTTTAACACACTCCGTTAGCTTAGATAGTTTAGAGGTTTCATCTGGTTTTGTTGAGATATATAGTTGAGTGTCATCAGCATAACAATGGAAACTAATCCCGTATTTTCTAATAATATTTCCAAGGGGCAATATATATAATGAAAATAACAGAGGACCTAGGACAGATCCTTGTGGTACTCCATACTTTACTGATGTTAATTGAGATGACTCCCCGTTTAAATAAACAAAGTGGTAGCGATCGGACAGGTAGGATCTAAACCATCTTAGAGGCTGCCCTTGAATACCTGTATAGTTTTGTAATCGATCTATTAGTATGTCATGATCTATAGTGTCGAACGCAGCACTAAGATCAAGTAAAACTAGCAGCGAGATGCAGCCTTGGTCTGATGCAAGAAGTAAGTCATTTGTAATTTTAACAAGTGCAGTTTCTGTGCTATGGCGGGGCCTGAAACCTGACTGAAATTCTTCATAGATATCATTTTTGAGCAAAAAGGAGCACAGTTGAGCAGACACTACTTTTTCTAATATTTTTGACATAAACGGAAGATTTGAGATGGGCCTGTAATTTGCCAGTTCACAAGGATCTAATTTTGGTTTCTTAATAAGAGGCTTAATAACTGCCAGCTTAAATGGTTTTGGGACGTGACCTAAAGATAACGAGGAGTTAATAATATTGAGAAGCGGTTCTTCTGCTACAGGTAACAACTCTTTCAATAGTTTAGTCGGTACAGGATCTAATAAACATGTTGTTGGTTTAGATGTAGTTATAAGTTTTTTTTAGCTCATCCTGTCCTATAGTTGTAAAGTACTGCAGTTTTTCTTTGGGTGCGATGAATGAAGCTGAAGTACTAGACGCTGTAGAATCTACATTTGTTATTGTATTTCTGATATTATCTATTTTATCAGTAAAGAAATTCATAAAGTCATTACTATTAAACTGTGAGGGAATATTTAGATCGGATGTCATCTGTTTATTTGTTAATCTAGCCACTGTGCTAAATAAAAACCTTGGATTGTTTTGGTGATTATCTATGAGTCTGCGGATATACTCGGTTCTTGCAGTTTTTAGAGCCTGTCTATAGCTGGACATACTGTTTTTCCACGCAATTCTAAAGACTTCCAAGTTAGTTTTTCTCCATTTGCGCTCAACAATACGAGTTTCTTTCTTGAGAGAATGGGTATAACTGTTGTACCATGGCGCAGCACTTTTTTCTCTAACCTTTTTTAATTTGATGGGGGCAACAGTTTCTAACGTATTAGAGAAGATAGTTCCCATGTTGCTAGTAATTGTGTCTAGTTCATCTGTATTTATGGGTACACAGAGCAGTTGAGATAAATCCGGAAGGTTATTGGTGAATCTGTCTTTAGTGGCTGGAACAATAATTCTGCCTGGACGATAACGCGGAGCCATATAGTTAATATCAGTAATATGCAGCATGCACGATACAAGGAAATGGTCAGTAACATCATCACTTTGAGGTACGATATCTATATCAGTAATATCAATTCCATGCGATATTATTAAATCTAGCGTATGATTAAGACGATGTGTCGGCCCGGTGACATTTTGCTTGACACCAAAAGAGTTTATTAGGTCAGTAAACGCAAGTCCTAACGCATCATTTGTATTATCAACGTGAATGTTAAAATCTCCAACAATTAGTGCTTTATCAACATTAACCAATAGGTCTGAGAGGAAATCTGCAAATTCTTTTAGAAAATCTGTATATGGCCCTGGCGGTCTATACACAGTAGCCAGAGCAAGAGATAGGACAGATTTATTTTGCTTATCTGACAGTTTAACATTGAGCATAAGTATTTCGAATGAGTTAAACCTGTATCCTGTTTTCTGAGTAACATTGAGAATATCACTATATATTGTTGCGACACCGCCGCCACGACCAGTCTGACGAGGCTCGTGCTTATAACAGTAGCTTGGTGGAGTAGATTCATTTAGACCAAAATAATCATTTGTTTTAAGCCAGGTTTCAGTCAGACAGAGTACATCAAAACTATTATCTGTGATTATTTCATTTACAATAACTGCTTTTGGTGTGAGTGACCGGATATTTAGGAGCCCAAGTTTTACAAATTGTTTTTGTTCATTTATTTTGCATTTTTCTGGTTTAATCACGATCAGATTTGTTCTAGATCCTGCATTAAATGTATATTTTGATCTCACTATTCGGGGAACAGACACAGTATGTATAGATTGGACACTGCAAGTACCTTTACCATTTAAGTGGGTAGAACAAAAGTCATCATAGTTGTTATTGGAGAATTGGCTTACTAGTCAGATAGAGCGTAGAGTTCTGGTGATGTTGTCCGACAGGAGTTCCGCACCGACTCTGCTGGGGTGCAGGCCATCAGCACGAAATAGCCTAGGACGCTCCCAGAAAAGATTCCAATTATTAACAAAGATAATTTTCTGCTCTTTACACCATGACAACAACCATTCATTTAAAGCAAACAGTCTACTGAACCTTTCGTGTCCTCGTCGATACGTGGGAAGAGGTCCTGACACGATGATTGTCGCCGCACGCGATGTGCTGCATACCGTCTCGATCATGCTCCTGAAGTCCTTCTTCAGTGTCTCCGTCTGCCGCAGCCTGGTGTCGTTAGTCCCCGCGTGAATCACAACAGCTGCAACGCTCTCGTCATCCTTCAGGATCGCGGGTATCTGTACAGAAACATCAAGAACACGAGCACCAGGGAGACAATGAGTGTGCACTTTACCTTCAGCTATCGTTGCACGGACATGCCGGACGATTGAGTCTCCGATGACCACAGCGTCACGTTCAGTCTCGCAGAGAGGGGCGAAGCGGTTCCGGGATGAGATGTCGAAGACCGGAGGGGGAGAAGTCGTCGACCGGGGCCTGGATCGCGTCTTCCGCTGCTGCACCCAGGGTCCGTAGTTTCCCGGCGCCGGAGTGAAGGCCATCTGTGTCGATCGCGTCCCGGGTGCACGGGTTCTGTGCAGAGAAACACACGGAGTAGAGGTGGTGAGAGTATTAGCAGCGCGTTGCGTACTTACCCCGGACTTGTGCGCATCAGCCCGAGATGTTTCCAGCGTTGCTTTCCGTTCCCTCAGCTGGGCCCGCTTCCCAAGCAGCTCATCGATCCGTCTCTCCACGGCCTCCAGCTCAAGCAGCACCGAATGCAGCTCAAACGTGTCCTCACCTGCACACAAAGGTAGACACAAATCCGCCATTAAAGCAAGTAACAATGAAACAATGTTAAATGTGTGTGTGTGTGTGTGTGTGTGAAAAGGGGTATTAGCTGCGTTAGCGGCACCCGCACTTGCTTTGCTAACGGGCTATAAGCTAATAGCGGACTCGAAATCAAAATAAAACTTGCGATAACAAGCCGCTCTGATTATTCTCGTTGCAGAATGCGATCGGGGATATATTCACACGATATAGAAACAAAAATTATTGTGTATAAAATCGGAATTTAAGATAGAAAATAGACGATAAAGAATTTTGCTTGACGGAGATTCAATTCAAAACAAGCGTCAGCGCCAAACCGGAAACTCATTTGGTTCAGTTCGGGACTTCAGAGCGCAGAGCGCAAATCATTTGATTAAGTTCGGGACTTCAGAGCGCAGAGCGCAAATCATTTGATTAAGTTCGGGACTTCAGAGCGCAGAGCGCAAATCATTTGATTCAGTTCGGGACTTCAGAGCGCAGAGCGCAAATCATTTGATTAAGTTCGGGACTTCAGATCGCGAATCATTTGGTTCAGTTCGGGACTTCAGAGCGCAGAGCGCAAATCATTTGGTTCAGTTCGGGACTTCAGAGCGCAGAGCGCATGTGTGTGTATGTATATATATATATATATATATATATATATATATATATATATATATGAGATATCAAAAGGGTCAAATATGTTTACTAAAACATGTTTTAAAATATATTTAGATAAATATATTTTCTGCCAATATATTTTTTTTATATTTGTTTGCTATTGTTTTTAAGTAAGCATTTAAAAATATATTTATCCCTCTACTTATTTCAATCCAAGAAAATAAATTGACATGTCACATAACTTTATTATTATTATTTTTTGTATAAATTTACAACCTTCTCCATTCAATACAATGCCTAATTTTAATCACAATACAAAACTGTATCTTTATAATACTTAGCATTCACATTTGCTTCTTGTCTCAATGTAAAATAAGATTAGAAATATATCTCTTTTCTTGAAGTAAATACAGAACATAAACAAAGTTGTAAATACACTAAGTTGTTTAAGAAAAGTCTTCATTTATAATTCCAGGAGGTCTTTCAGTTTAACTCGTGAAAGGGCTGATTGAACTTCAAAAGAAATGATGTCATTGAATAAATATGAACGCTGCACGTTTCAAAATCAAAACGCAGCGCAGAGGTTTATGTATCTCTGAAGGGAACCAACTGTCCTCAGAAATGTGTCATTGGCATTTTCATTTAATCTTGCCTATAATGCCTGATAAAACAGCGTTTATGAGTGCGGACCGTGCTGCTTTTGTGTACAGCTGTTACCGGGGAATCCGTTATATTAAGCCGCTCTCGCAGCGCCACCTCGTGCCAGAGAATCAATTTGAATGAAAGAAGTTAATGTGCCTACTAAAATTCTAAAAAATTAAGACCATAATATTTATACATTTTAAATTAATATAATAATTTATGTTTAACTTATTCCTTTTCATAAATATGGTTTAAAGGCTGAAATGCCATTTTAAGTGTGTTGTTTTTGTGAAAACCTGCATCTGATCTGTAAATCATGTCATTTATGGCTTAATATGAGACTATAGACATTGTCCAACTCCCCCCCACTCATACGGTGTTGATTTGACCTGTGCGCCTCAAATTGATTAAAATAAATTCTGCAATACCCTGTAAATAATTCAATTAATAATTATATATATATGTGTGTGTGTGTGTGTGTGTGTCTGTGTACTTTTTATTTAGGCTAGTTAAATACATTTTTGGGATACCAAAATCTGAAACCAGGGAAATTTAAATTTTGCAAGTCCTTGTACTGTGAATTAACATGTACATTAATATTTTTTTAATGTTAGTATTACCCAACATTACAAATATATTAATAAATAATTAAAACATATAATGTTCCTTTTTAGTTTTTGTTAGATAATGCATTAATTCATGTTAACCAGAGATAACTTAATATAAATTGCAGCTAACACTATTTATTATCTATAATTTTTTTTACAAATATTTTAATGGCCTTATTGTAAATTGTTGCCAACAATATTATGATACATAATCTTTAAAACATGTAATTGTCTATAAGCATTTGTGAAACAATTATATAAAACGATATTACCAATAAAATACATATTAACTTATTTTCTGTATATGTTTCTTATTATGTTTAATTGAACTGAGCAGTAAAGTGTCAGATTTCATATACTATCAGTGAGACATTTTAGGAAACATAAAATTTGTAATGATTTTTCCTTTAAATATTTGTAAAAATTATTTCCATGTTCTATAGGCACTTCAACAATAATCATTTAAAAGTATACTGACAGTACAGAACATGTCAACTTATTATATGTTTTATATTTTATTCAGATACACAGAGAGTCAGATTATGTAGCTCGTCAGGATTAAGGTTATGCCTTTATCTGGTGTTCATTCTTAGTATTACAGTCTTCACATTTTATCTATTAGTGATAGCTTAAATTTTAATAACTGTACTATTAATTATTAGGTAATAATTAGTAAATAGTCAGTTCATCCTCTATAAAGCATTGTCCCAACAGTAATAGTCATTGGTAAGCAGTTTATAAATACAGCTATAAATGTTTTGATCTTGAGCACATATATATATATATATAGTTTGACAATTGCATTTTCATACTTTATTAATGATCAATTTATAATTTCTAAATTATTACATTGTTTACATACCAGTTATTTATGAGTTGTCAGTGGTTCATAAGATCATTTAGAAAGTGTAAGTAAATGATTAATACACTATTTAAATGTAAATGTATAAATATTATTTAGACACGTGATAATAATGTAACACGCACGCACACACACACGCACGCACGCACGCACGCGCGCACACAGATCGGGGACTTCGGGAGTGCGGATCACAAATCATTTGATTCAGATATATATGTTACGACCCTTTTAAGATTGTCTAGGGGAAGAGGAGTAACATTGAGATTGTGGCAAATCTGTAAAATGATGGAGGCGGCAAGAAACAATGCAAGGACAAAAACTGCCAACGAAAGTGATTTATTATACAAAGTGAAAAGAATCCATATAACTACAAAATATATTTACAAAAGTATCAGTCACTTAAAGAGACAACCAATATGTACAAATATTTACAACTCAGAAAAGAGAAAAAGAAAAACTAAACAAATCAACCCAAGAGAAAGGGGACGCTAGTGACGCCAAAAGAAAGAAAGAAACAAAACTAATTCTACCTTATTTAAACCTCTAACCTAACTAAAGGAAGAAAAAGAAAAGAAACCTTCAGCGCCAAGCGCCGTATACTTCCCTACTCTCAACTAATAAAACAAAACATACAGGGGATGGCGTTCACCTCTTACCTGGGGTTTCTATACACAGAGTTACCTAAATGTTGCACAATGGAAGTCGCACGACATCTTCCCTATCCACCTTCCTCTTGGTAAAGAGTAAACGTCATAGAGCGTAAGCTCATCAAAGATCAAAGAGCAATGCCATCCGAGTGACAAAGTAACAGATTAACCAAACAAAATGGCAAATCAAAAGGTTATAAGGATCAAGAATGTCAGAACAAAACACAAAGGATTTTGGCATAAACGAATAACAAATAAAGCAAGTCAAAAACGAGTAAAGTGACAGCAAATACAGAGAGCAAAAGAGAGATCTCCATTCACTCCTTTCAGCGTCCTTTTATCTGCCAGAGGAAACTTTACTGGCAGCGGATAGGTCGGCGTCATGTCACTTAATGATGAGTGACAGCTTCAAGAGCCAATCAGCAGTCAAGGGAGGCGGCCTAAGAGATTGACAGGGAACAAGCAGGAGAGAGAGAATAAAACACAGGCACTCCCACAAGGACATTTATGGACGTAACACTCCCACCCTTAAGAACAAACTCGTTTGCAAAAAAAAAAAAAACATACCAACTACACTCTCGAGAGAGCATCAGCTAAGACATTTTCCGAACCCTTCTTATGTCTGATTTCTAGATTGTAGTTCTGGACAATAAGAGCCCAACGCATTAAACGCTGATTGTGATTATACATTCGAGTTAAAAACACGAGAGGATTGTGATCCGTATACACTACAATCGGGAGACTACTGGAACCAAGGTAGACTTCAAAGTGTTGTACTGCGAGTAATAAAGCAAGAGCTTCTTTTTCAATAGTTGAATAATTCAACTGATGTTTGTTGAACTTACGAGAATAATAACTAATTGGATGTTCTATTCCATTCGCATCCTCTTGAATAAGAACAGCTCCAGCACCCACGGCGCTTGCATCAACCTCCAGTTTAAAACTTCGAGCACAGTCAGGTGCCATTAAAACAGGTGCATTACACATCAGAGTTTTGACTGAATCAAAAGCATGTTGACTCTCAGCTGACCACTCATAATGTTTAGACGGGCTAAGCAGTGAACTAAGAGGACTCACAACGGTCGAGAAATTCTTACAGAAGCTACGATAATAGCCTGCCATTCCCAAGAACCTCCGCAACTCTCTGCGGGTGGTAGGAACCGGAAATTCTGCTATGGCCGTGAACTTGGCCTCTACCGGTCGCACTTGGCCTTGACCAACCTCCTTGCCAAGGTAAGTGACAGTGGCTTTGCCGAATTCACATTTTGCTAAGTTAAGTGTCAAATTTGCTTTAACAAGTCGTTCAAACACGGTTCTCAACAGGCAAATGTGTTCTGTCCAACTCAACGAATACAACACCAAATCATCAAGATACGCGTTGCAATTTGGTACATCATGTAAAACGATGTTAACGAGGCGCTGGAAAGTTGCTGGGGCATTTCTAAGCCCAAAGGCCATTGCCGTATACTGGAGGAAATTATCTGGGGTTACAAAGGCTCAAATCTCTGAAGCTTGTGAGGTGAGTGGAACTTGCCAGTATCCTTTTAGCATATCAAGCTTTGTAACAAAACGTGCAGAACCAATGTTATCTATACAATCCTCCATTCTAGGTAACGGGTAACTGTCTGGCACAGTCACAGCATTTACCTTACGGTAATCTGTGCAGAATCTGAATGTGCCATCGGATTTGGGAACAAGTAGGCACGGAGAACTCCAGGGACTGCAACTGGACTTGGCTAAACCATTTTCCAGCAAATACTCTACCTCTTGACACATAACAGATCTTTTCATCGAGTTTACGCGGTAAGCATGTTGCTTAATAGGATGAGCTCCGTTCACATTAATATCGTGTTTCAAGACATTTGTTTGTGTAGGAACATCACCAAACAGACATTTAAAATCAGAAAGTAATTTTACAATGTCTATTCTCTGATCCACAGTCAAATGATTAAGATACGAGTGAAGATCTTTTAAAATCTCTGAATTTGCTAACCTTGCACCCTGCTGAAAAGCATGGCGAAGCACCACACCATCTGTGTACACATCCAAGATACCAGGAGATGACGCCAAATCCACGGCTATTGCAACAGGAGAGACAGCGGGCCCTGCAGTCTGTTCCGCAGCACTTGCCGTTGACGACTCTCTAGTATGATATGCTTTCAACATGTTTAGATGACAAACACGGGTTTTTCGTTTTCGATCAGGTGTGTACAACATATAATCAGTTTCACTCATTCTCTTTTTCACAACATAGGGACCAAAGAAACGAGCAGACAAAGATGATCCTGGGACAGGTAACAACACAAGCACTTCGTCACCAGGTTGAAATGATCGCGCTACAGCTTGTTTATCATATTTATTCTTCATGTCTTTCTGAGCATTTGCAAGCGATTCTCTAGCTAACGACCAAGCAGCATGAAGACGATCTCGAAACTGGCTCACATAATCGAGTACACTAGTGTTTGCTTTTAAATCGGGTGCTAAGATCCGTTCTTTGAGAACTTTCAGGGGACCTCTAACTTGGTGTCCAAACACAAGTTCAGCTGGACTAAAACCAAGAGATTCCTGAACGGTCTCTCTGACAGCAAATAATACCAAGGGAACTCCCTCATCCCAATCTTTAGCAGTCTCCTGGCAATATTTCTTAAGCATTGACTTAAGTGTTTGGTGAAAACGCTCAAGTGCGCCCTGGCTCTGCAGATGGTACGCGCTTGAGATTCGATGAGAAATTTCCAGTGATTCAAGTACTTGTTTAAAAAGCTTCGATAGAAAATTTGTACCTTGATCGGTTTGCACTACTTTTGGAAGTCCAAACGTGGAAAAGAATTTCAACAATGCTTTGCTGATAACAGGCGCAGTGATTTTTCTTAACGGAATCGCCTCTGGAAATCTGGTAGCCACACACATGATAGTTAGTAAAAACTGGTTACCCGTCTTAGTTTTTGGTAGTGGACCAACACAGTCTAACATCACATGTTCGAATGGTTCTCCAATCGCAGGTATAGGATTCAAAGGAGCAGGTGGAATACTCTGATTCGGCTTTCCAATGATCTGACAGGTATGACAAGTACGACAGTAATGAGCAACATCTTTTTTTAATCCTGGCCAAAAGAAATGACTTAAAATTCTATTATATGTCTTGGTAACTCCTAAATGACCAGCAAGCTGGTGATCATGTGCCAAGCACAAGACATGTTGACGATAGGAAAACGGGACCACAATCTGATAAACAACATTCCAATCTAGATTCTTGTCAACATGAGAACACCATTTCCTCATCAGTAAGTCATCATCAATAAAATAAGCAAATTTCTTTCCCTCAGCTATATCAAGAGAAACCACAAAATTAAAAGGAGTGACAAGTGTTTTATCCTCTTTCTGTGCAGCAACAATTTTCTCACATGACACAGGTAATTTAAGTAACTCTGCATCAGACACAACTACACCTTTGTTTTCGGTCTTTGAACTGTTTTTCTTTTCAATATTCATACCCAGTGATGCGTCACCAGACAACAGTGGAAACATGAATGAATTAGACAAATCAACTACATCACCTACTCTGCGCGACTGAGCACGTGTGACGGCGCAGGCTGGGAAAACATCAGGGTAAGTTTCAGACAGTACCTCAAACTCACAAAACACATTTGGTTCGTCCACAACTTCAATAACAGGCATTACCTTTCCACCTGCCAGGTCATTTCCTAGAATAAAATCAACACCCTTCACAGGGAGTGAAGGACACACAGCAACTCTCACGAAACCAGTACACAGGTCGCTCTGTAAGTGCATACGATGCAGCGGAAATTTCACACAACCCATTTCAATTCCCTGCACAATCACACTAGAACCACAGAAAGTAATGTCAGACACCTGTACCTTACCTGCCAGAATAAAAGATTGCATGGCACCAGTGTCCCTGAGTATTTTAACTTCTTCCTGGTCCTCCCTTTTTCCAGACAGAGATATTAACCCCTTTGACACAAAGGGCCGATAACTCTCATCAACTCTTTTCTCAGTATGCACAGTAACCGCAGACTTATAAGCTTTCACAAACCCCACACTCTTTGGTTGTGGCTGCTGCTTGCGCTTCAAAGCCAAACAATCAGCAATCACATGCCCTTTCTTGTGACAGTAAAAACATTCACGCTCCTCTTTATTACGAGGTGGGCTAAATCTTGAACGTGGCGTGTGAGATTGTAAACTGTCAATCTGTAACTTTTCAGGACGTACAGAAGAAAAAACATTTTTGTGAGTTAACACAAACTCGTCTGCGAGTACAGCTGCGTGCGATAACGTAGTTACCTTCTGTTCATTAAGGTACACTACGACACGTTCAGATAAACATCCCTTAAACTCCTCTAGCAACATCAACTCTCTTAAAGAGTCAAAATCACTCGCTTTACTGGCGGTGCACCATTTATCAAACAACACTCCCTTCTCCCTAGCAAATTCCACAAATGTTTGTGTAGGACTCTTTTTGTGTTTCCTAAAACGTTGTCTATACGCCTCCGGAACTAACTCATATGCTCGCAGGATAGCAGACTTCACAGACTCATATTTCAGACTCTCTTCTAACGATAACGTCGAACAAACTTCTTGCGCTTTACCAAATAATCTACATTGCAAAAGCAAAGACCAGACCTCCTTAGGCCAACGAAGAGAAGTTGTGATGCGTTCAAACGCACTGAAGTAAGAATCTACTTCCGTTTCTCTAAATTGAGGAACGAGTGCAATGTGTTTACTCACGTCAAAGGCATCTGGGGCTAAACCAACCCGCGGAGGAGAAGAGGCTTGAGTGGTGTTCAGCTGTACAGCTGAGCCAGTAGCAATTTGTAATGCATCTAGCTCAAGCTGCCTCAGCTTCCCCTGCTTCTCTGCCTCGATTTCTAGCTTGCGTATTTCCAACTGCAAGTTCAGTTCAGCTTGATGCACCTGGGCTCTCTCTTGCGCTTCATAATGCAAACGGGCCAGGCGGACCTTCAGTCGCGTGCCTTCCCGCGAATCAACAGAACTGGGTGAAAACGGCTCAAATGGTGGTAAGCCGGCCTTAGCTTCGGCCTCCACCTCCGCGTCAGCATCAGCTCCACCACTCCACTTGTCCTTCTCCCCAGAACTGGAATGCGCCAGAACCACACCATCCACATTAACATCTCCGCCGGTTTCAACACCCCAAACGTTTGATGTAGGCAACACCTGCAACTCATTCAAACGCAAGATCAGAATTCGTTTTATTTCTTTTTTAAGAGACTGTTTACTTACCACAATCTGAAAATGGTCTGCGATCTGCAATAAATCCTGCTTCCTGCACAAATTAATCTGCTCTACAGATGGACTGGTAACAAAATCTTGCAAGTTAAACACTTCCATAATGAATAATCAAACAATAAGCATAACAGTACCACACTGCATGAGTAAGTCCTATATTGTCACAATACACCAAACAATGCAATGTCCATTTTTTTCACCAACACATCTACAAATTTACCACAATTACCATCATTTTAGGGATTAATTGATATCCCGGACGAGCCCCCATTAAATGTTATGACCCTTTTAAGATTGTCTAGGGGAAGAGGAGTAACATTGAGATTGTGGCAAATCTGTAAAATGATGGAGGCGGCAAGAAACAATGCAAGGACAAAAACTGCCAATGAAAGTGATTTATTATACAAAGTGAAAGGAATCCATATAACTACAAAATATATTTACAAAAGTATCAGTCACTTAAAGAGACAACAAATATGTACAAATATTTACAACTCAGAAAAGAGAAAAAGAAAAACTAAACAAATCAACCCAAGAGAAAGGGGACGCTAGTGACGCCAAAAGAAAGAAATAAACAAAACTAATTATACCTTATTTAAACCTCTAGCCTAACTAAAGGAAGAAAAAGAAAAGAAACCTTCAGCGCCAAGCGCCGTATACTTCCCTACTCTCAACTAATAAAACAAAACATACAGGGGATGGCGTTCACCTCTTACCTGGGGTTTCTATACACAGAGTTACCTAAATGTTGCACAATGGAAGTCGCACAACATCTTCCCTATCCACCTTCCTCTTGGTAAAGAGTAAACGTCATAGAGCGTAAGCTCATCAAAGATCAAAGAGCAACGCCAACAGAGTAACAGATTAACCAAACACAAAATGGCAAATCAAAAGGTTATAAGGATCAAGAATGTCAGAACAAAACACAAAGGATTTCGGCATAAACGAATAACAAATAAAGCAAGTCAAAAATGAGTAAAGTGACAGCAAATACAGAGAGCAAAAGAGAGACCTCCATTCACTCCTTTTAGCGTCCTTTTATCTGCCAGAGGAAACTTTACTGGCCGCGGATAGGTCAGCGTCATGTCACTTAATGATGAGTGACAGCTTCAAGAGCCAATCAGCAGTCAAGGGAGGCGGCCTAAGAGATTGACAGGGAACAAGCAGGAGAGAGAGAAAAAAAACACAGGCACTCCCACAAGGACATTTATGGACGTAACAATATACTTAAACAGACCAATTTTCAACAAGTTCTTCAACTCATACAACCTTATAGGTCTTTTGTCACTATCCTAAAAAAAACGACCCATATGAGCTTTCCCTAAATTAGCGCCCCTACCAGCAACAGGAGATGATACAGAAATTTTCGCCTAAATGCATTGTGGGTTTGTTTGCTATATTAGCATTTTAAACTGTCCCGGCAATTCGACGTGGTTTATTGTTATAAAGATGGATTTTTGATAACTTTAAGAAGACGTACAGGTAGAGTTTCCACCTGTCTCCTGAAGTGACATTAATCGATCGTCCCATGTTTATGAATGAAATTATGTCGTGTTTCAAATTGATACTGTACACTGTTTGTTACATTATTTCAACATGTTTGACGTTCAGATCATTCAAGCGGACCCGCCAGCATTATAAAGTTAGTTTTCATTGTGATATTTGTTTGAAATACGCCTGTGGCAGGAAAGGGATCATGTAAAAGTCCACACATTTACCGTAGTAATGTAGTTTTAATGTGGTATTTGTAGTTAAAACACGGTAACCACAGTAAGTTAATTAGGCTACCTTGTTTTGCCATATAGTAAATGTGTTTTTACTGTGTACTATTTGTAGTTAAAGAACACAACACTTACCATGTTTTTACCACAGTGACATACATTTAATGTGGTATTTGTAGTTATGTAGCCATGATTTTAATGCCTTTTATGTTAAAAAATGTAATTCAAAATTTGTTTTGTCTTGCAGTTTCTTCAGATTCCGTACATCTCCATCTCCTACAACAACCTTTGGTGTCCACCCTGCTAAAAAAAATAATAGAAGCCCAATAGAAACCATCACAGAAATTCCAATGGTTTCCATTAAAATAACATTATAAACCATTATATTATTTCCAGTAAAATCATAACAAAATTCCCTTTTGTAGTGTGTTTTGGGGCTTTTCTCCATCAGGATTTAACATCCCACCAATAGAATCCATCACACACCAGTAGACACATTATAGTTTCCATTAAAACCAATTCAATTCCCATTATACCCATTAAATCCATTACATTTTGTATTGTGTTTTGGGCAGGGTTCTATTGTTTTTTTCAGCAGGGCAACAGCTGTTTATCTACATCTCTCTCTCTGTCAGCTTTTCCTTTCCTATTTTTCTGAACTGTTATTCATAATTAGATACATACTGACAATACATGTATAACCTGAATCTGAACCTGACATGTAAGTCGCTTTGGTTCAGTTCGGAACTTCCGAGCGCAAATCATTTGATTCAGTTCGGGACTTCAAAGCGCAGAGCGCGTATCATTTGATTCAGTTCGGGACTTCAAAGCGCAGAGCGCGTATCATTTGATTCAGTTCGGGACTTCAAAGCGCAGAGCGCGTATCATTTGATTCAGTTCGGGACTTCAAAGCGCAGAGCGCAAATTATTTGGTTAAGTTCGGGACTTTAGAGCGCAGAGCGCGAATCATTTTATTAAGTTCAAAGCGCAGAGCGCAAATCATTTGATTAAGATCGGGACTTCAGAGCACAGAGCGCAAATAAATTGATTAAGTTCGGGACTTCAGAGCTCAGAGCGCAAATCATTTGGTTAAGTTCGGGACTTCAGAGCGCAAATCATTTGGTTCAGTTCGGGACTTCAGAGCACGCATGTGTGTGTATGTATATATATTGTATATGAGATATCAAAAGGGTCAATATATTTTTTTAAATTTGTTTTCTATTGTTTTTAAGTAAGCATTTACAAATATATTTAGCCCTCTACGTATTTCAATCCAAGAAAATAAATTGACATGTCACATAACTTTATTTATTTTATTTATTTTTGTTAAATTTACAATATTCTCCATTCAATACAATGCCTAATTTTAATCACAATACAAAACTGTATCTTTATAATACTTAGCATTCACATTTGCTTCTTGTCTCAATGTAAAATAAGATTAGAAATATATCTCTTTTCTTGAAGTAAATACAGAACATAAACAAAGTTGTAAATACACTAAGTGGTTTAAGAAAAGTCTTCATTTATAATTTCAGGAGGTCTTTCAGTTTCACTCGTGAAAGGGCTGATTAAACTTCAAAAATAAATTATGTCATTGAATAAATATGAACGCTGCACGTTTCAAAGTCAAAACGCAGCGCGGATGTTTATGTATCTCTGAAGGGAACCAACTGTCCTCAGAAATGTGTCATTGGCATTTTCATTTCATCTTGCCTATAATGCCTGATAAAACAGCGTTTATGAGTGCGGACCGTGCTGCTTTTGTGTACAGCTGTTACCGGGGAATCCGTTATATTAAGCCGCTCTCGAAGCGCCACCTCGTGCCAGAGAATCAATTTGAATGAAAGAAGTTAATGTGCCTACTAAAATTCTAAACAATATAGACCATAATATTCATACATTTCAAATTAATATAATAATGTATGGTTTAAAGGCTGTAATGCCATTTTAAGATTGTTGTTTTTGTGAAAACCTGTATCTGAACTGTAAATCATGTAATTTATGGCTTAATGTGAGACTATAGACATTGTCCAACTCCCCCCCCACTCATACGGTGTTGATTTGACCTGTGCGCCTCTTAAAAAGGGGTCAAAAATTGCCTTAAATTTATTAAAATAAATTCTGCCGATACCCTGTACAACCCAGTCTCACGGCAGTTCGTGATTTAGTCACGTAATTTAATCTATTTATTTGTGGCAGGGACTCGTTTATTTCGTTATTTTCGTAAGTCCAGCACGTTTTTTAAACTAATGCATTTCAATTGGATGCATCTTTCGTGCAACAGCACGATTCTTTCTGCCAGTCGGGCTGCAGCAGAGAAGCTGTTCAATCAACATTTATTCACGAGATCTTATCACGGTTTATATATGTGCAGTGCTGCTGCTAGCCATTTTGGTGCCCTAACCATAATTCCTTTATGATTTTAAACATAAAGACAGTTTGCCAGTCTTTTATATACCTCCTACTGTCAAAGTCAAACTTCGTCAGGTGCTGCGCAAATTGCGCAATCCAACGGAGCACTGGGGGCACCATCTCTAGAGCAATTAAATACTCTTGTTATGCCTGAAAGGTGCCTAATAATATATACTGAAATAATATCGGCATTATAATTATTGACTATGATTATTGATTTTTCATTAGGCTATTTTTGGTGCCCCCTCAGCAAGTCGGTGCCCTACGCACTGCGCGTGGTGGGAGTGGCGGCGCTGTATATTAATTATGAATTATTATTTATTTTTCGGTTATTATTTCGAAGCTGGATTGCTTTGCTGTTTATTTATATTTTTAAAACTATAACTCTACATCTATCGACATTTATTTAGATGTTATCATTTTATTCATTAATTTCTTTATTTTAATAATATTATTTCGGTCTTATTACTGGTGAAATATTACAGTAAGCCAGAACACAGGCCGAGCGGGGCTCATTCTAAGCCCATTAGCCACAATGCAATGCAGACATTCATATCACAGAATCTCACAGGCTATCGCATTTATAAGCAGCCTTTACAATATATTTAGAGTCTAAAGTTTAAAAAAAAATTGAAAAGCCCAAAGATCTGTAGGCCTATCTCTGCTAAATGAATTTAACATACGTTTGTGATGCCCTTTATTTTAAGTTTCTTTTTTTCCCCTTTTTTTGGTTCTTTTTATTTAAACTATATTGTTACTAAATGTGAAAATGTGTAAAAGTAATGTGTCAAGGACTTGATATTGAATTCTTTAATTTTTTTAATAAAAAAAAGAAAAAAAGAAAAAAGAACCAAAAAAAGAAGAAAAAAAAATACATTTAATCTGTGTTTTTTTCACCCCAAAGCCTCAGCTACCGGTATTAATACTAATAGTAATTGGTTTCACATTATTGTCAATAAATCAAGTTGTGTTGCTGGTAGACTTAAGTAACATGTACTTGTATCCAGGTAATAATGATTATTATATTATATTATTATATAATAATAATAATTATAATGAGGTTGAACCATGTGGAATATGTTTATACTGTTATCAAATCAAATACTGCATAAACTTATTCCACATGGTTCAACTTCTTATTGCATCCACAGGTTAATTGTACTATTATTTCCATTTATTATTTCCTAGTTCTGTTGTTATAAATTTTTTAAATGTAATTTCCCCCGTATTTGAAATGTATAGATATGTAGATTCAACCAAAAAAGTATGCATTGGTGGTCTAACTTGGTTTTATTCCTCTGTGTGCTGTTGTAGTTACACACAACCTGGTTTCTCCCAAGGTTTTTTCTCCATTCTGTCACCGATGGAGTTTTCGTTCCTTGCCGCTGTCGCCTCTGGCTTGCTTAGTTGGGGAATCTTCATTTCCAACAATATCATCGACTTGATTGCACAAATATTATTTAAACTGAACTGAGCTGGACAATGCCATCACTAAATTCTATAATGAAATGCATTCAGCTGAAAATTGAGTGTTAAATCCTATCATTTTACATTATTGACACAACTTGCCTATTTTGATACTGTGCAGTGCTTTGTTACAATTTGTATTGTTAAAGGCGCTATATAAATAAAGGTGACTTGACTTGACTTGACAACCAGATCGGGAACTACCTGCTCACTGAAGAGCTTCCTGCAGCCAGTCTTGATCCTCAAGTGAAATTTGGTAAAATATGGTCAAATACATTTGAATTATTATTAGGTAATTTTCTGAGGCAGATCTGAAAGCAGGGTTCACACAAATCCTGGAACACCTGTATCATTGGAGACTAGATTGCCATTCATGTAAAATCCTGGCAAAAAAATGTAAAAACTCGAAAGCTTGCCAGACCTCCCGTGCCTAGTTACCTGTGGCGGTTTTCGGGCTTTCAGTTTTTTTTTATAAATCAGCAAAGCCACAAATTGTGTCCACAATGGGCTGAGTCCTATTATTGAACCACTTTTTTTGTAGTAGTTTCAATTTTGTCCCAATGGAATTCCGTCTCAATTTTCACATTGATACAATTTACCCTGATCCATGTTTCAAAGTATGCTGAATTTGGCCATAGACTGTGGGAAAGTTGATTTGGAAAAGTTCTGAAATTGATGTTACTGAAAGCATTGGCAAGATATTTACCCATTATTATGAAATAACGGGTCTGCATAGAAATGGTCCTTTGTCAATTCAATTAATATTTGTCTTTGCAGAAAAAAACATGGAGAGCCTCTCTGCTATGATGTCTGACTCCCCTGAAATCCAGAGGGCATCATCATCATGGACTTTCAGGCAGCAGCAAGCCTCACAAAGATGGAAGGAGGCAAGGCCATTCCACCTTAAATGCCTCATCCAAACTCAGGATGTTGGCCAACCATTTTGTAGCCATTGCAGCAAGCCTGCGGTTGTTAGGTGAGATCTCATTAATGTTCTTTCATACTTTGTAGGTTTTTAGAGTGCATCACTAATTGATGTCTTCATGTTTCGGATAAACTGCATGTTTATGGTGGAATCAGGGCTGTTTCAAAGAGTTGATTCAATGACTAAATTGGTTCATTGATTTCGTTCCTAGATGCAGAGAGTGTCTACCAGATCAGTGGTTCTGTGAAACCTGCGATACCAAGAATCACAGGAGATGGCCACTCCACGATAGGGAGTCAGTCCTTGAGGGCTTTTTTAAAGCTATTCCCCCATCCACATATTTTGTAAGAGGGGAGGGAGGATACAGCTCACACGACCAAGGTAGGTAATTGCAAAACTCTTTTGTACTCTTGTCTAATAAATCTTGTAGGCTAATTTTGTGTTTATCTTTCCTTTGCTAGCTTGTATTTTGCCAACGGTGAGAGTGACTCAAAAATGTCCCTGTGAAGTCCCGAGCATAACTGTGTCACCTGGCAAAGCGGTCATTTTAATTTCCATCAATGGTAATATCTCTAAACTCTGATCTTTTGTCAATATTCAGCTTTTCCCCCCTTTTTTGGCTTTGCTTTGCAATGAAAATAACAGTACTGAAAAATTACAGAATACATCTTGTCACTATGATAAACCAACAAAAATATACTAATTTGAACTATGCTGGTGTGATTCTACTCAAGATGTAGCCCAAGTGTCTTAAAGTGTGCCAGCTGATTGTTTCTAAAAGCTCAGGTATACATGGGTTTGTTTTCTTATAACCCAAGGGCGTTATGACATGCACCAGCCATTGTTTGCATGCCAAACATGTCAGCAGCAGTGGGCTCCAGAGTTCATGGACCTCGTAAACAGTGGATACTGGCCAGCTTCCACCAGCTCTTCTACTTTGTATTCCCTCAACCTTTTCAGCAGTGTAAGAGAACTGAAAGTCATCGCTCCGGCACTGTCCAGACAAGCCTTTGCAAAGCTGCTGGAGCATCGAACAAAGTGTGGTGGGCGGGTAAGTGTTCACCATATTATAGAATTGTTTAACATATGCAGACATCTCCGAAGTAACAATTAATATAATGCATCTTTCAGTCAGGACCAGTGTGCGGGGACACGCTGCAGCGCAGCTTCCTGGAGTTTTCCTATTGTGCTTTTGAGGAAGATAACTTGTCCTGCGGTGCACCTTTCACCTGCCCCGCTTGCACCCCAGACATGCTGGCAATCTCTGTGGATGGCAACAGGAAGCTATACCGGTTTCTCCGAAACGGAAGGTGATATTTTTTTCTTCCAGTATAGATTGATCTGGATTTTTTAGATTCAATATTCAGCATGGATAAATGTTCTGTTTCGTTTCTTCCTCAGCTCCGACTCTTCGTTTTTTGAAGGGGCATTTATCGCAGAAGACACATCTGTGTCTGCATTTGTTGATGTCTTGCATAAAGCTGTGAAACAGGCAGGTTTCAAATTATTTGTTAATTAAATTACTATGCTTTGACAGCCCAGATTTTCTTTGCATTGGTGAAAAACTGCCCTCAACTTCAAAATACAAGGTGTATATACAGTATGTTTATAGTGTGTTTCATTTACATCACAGCTACCTGGACAAGGCAGATGTGGGAGCTCCTCGTGGACAGCAGCAAAGGAGACTTCTAGGAGGACCTTCAAGTTGGACGAAGAGGGCATGGAGGTTGCGGTGTGTCGGCATGGTTTCCTCCTTAAAGCGCTTAATATGTTCAGAGGTGAGATTATAATAAATTGTTTGCTGTTAAATGTAACTTTGTATTGTTGTTATTTGTATGTCGCTTTGGACAAAAGCTAAATAAAATAATAATATGGAGAAGCATCTCAATTATCACTATTAGTTCAGCTTATACCACTGCTTGGTTGAGTTTCCCATTATGATGCTCTCTTTAGAATGTACAATAATAGGATATTTGCATTTCTAATACAATTTGTATATCCCTAGGTGAAATCTTTGCCTACCCCATGTATCTGCACAAGGAGTTGATGAGTTCAAAGCCAAGGTTTATCGCCATGGATGTAATGTGTAAATACTGGCCATATTTACACAAATCAGCAAACATCCTTCCTGATCTCCAGGGGCTAACATCAATCAGGCCTTTCCTAAGCGTCATGCACGCTACAGCACATTCCACTAAGTGTGAGGTATGTTCAGTGTTTATTATGTTTAACTGTATCATCGGAAAATAAGTCCCTCTGCTGCACGTCAGGGTCCGGTTCGCCTTGTCATTACTTATTATCCGATAATGACCGGCGGACATTACATTATCCCTTACATGTCTTCTTACTTCTAGATTACATGGAGTGGCAAAAACCAAGAAGGAGCAGGGTAAACTGCGGGGGAGGAAGTTGAACAGGTGAACAGCTACCTCTCCCGCTGTGCCTAAACGACTTAATACATGTCGAAAGGAGGTGATTGTAGTATTTCTCTTCTAATGTAATTTTGTATTGCTTATTGCATGACATTCACTCAACATTTACTCTCAACAGCACGTGTGGATATGCTTACAATATATGCTATGGCCTGGAACTACAAAAAAATCACAACACTACATCGGCATTGTCTGCAAGATATGTGAAGGTGTGTTCTCTGTAAATGGTTTCAATTTGTGGTTATTTTGTAGCTTTGTGTAACTGCATTGTTTAACTGTCGCATTAGACTTGCCAGAGGCTTCAGGAGGAGTTTAAAGTAAGTTTAAAGTAACTAGCGGAGCTTAAAGTAAGCTTGGCTTGCACCGATGAAGCAGTGTGGGTGTCTGATGTGAGGGAATGGGCAGCTGATGGTAAGTTTGAACCAATAACATATTTCACTTTGTGCTTCCTCATTGGCGGCGATCATTTAGATCATGATATTTAAGCTGCCTACTGCTTACTATGCTGCATGCCACTATCTCGGTAATCCTTTTTTGGCACCCACACCCACCCCCTCCCAACTCGTCCTTCTTTACACTATTGTGCTTTTTTGTTGTGTTTCCAGACACAACAGGTACTTCCCTAGAGCAGTCCATTGAGGGACGTTACCTTAACGTGAGGCAGCGGAAGCAGGTTCTATACCGCCAAAATTGTATAATTACATTGTCTATAGATAATTGCTCACTGTATTTTTGGTCACTGTTTTTACCTTCTGCTTCATATCTTTACAGATAGTGGCACGTTCCGTCACCGCCTGCGGAGGAAAATTGCTGAGAGCAAGAGACTGCTATTGAAAGACATAGAGACCTATAACAGTCATGAGCCTGCCATACCAATTTATGTTAATGAAGTTGAGCAGTCGCTATAAGGAGACAACCCGTCCCCAACATGGCCGTGGGAGGTTCATGGCAGCGGTAAGCGGAGTTTCCTGAGGCCTCTGATTTATTTTGTAAAGACTCAAGTCAAAATTGTTATTTATACATTTTCTTTACCTCTGTTGTAGCACAAATCGAAGACAAGTTCAAAAAATTGAACAAAGCCATGCTGAAAATGAGACTGGAGGAGGAAAGGACAATACTTGTTCAGGATATGGCCCAGCACTGCTCATGGTTGCAGAAGTTGCAGGCAACTCTTAAAAGAAAAACTTCGGAGGAAGGTAAGTTTCATCTTTGTAACCATGCCAATCAAACAAGGAAGTGATGGTGATAAGGACACCATACTTTAACTTTACCTAACAAGAGACGTATCTTACTAGAATGCAGTTGAAAAACATTACACTGACCATGTAATTTTGGTGAGTTATAACAAATATTACAAAGCAAGTGGGTATGTCGTGGTAATTTGGATTTGTTTTTCACTTTTC
Source organism: Ptychobarbus kaznakovi (assembly GCA_027422405.1). Classification (NCBI taxonomy): domain Eukaryota; kingdom Metazoa; phylum Chordata; class Actinopteri; order Cypriniformes; family Cyprinidae; genus Ptychobarbus; species Ptychobarbus kaznakovi. The sequence continues at coordinate 41,872 of JAPDDN010000612.1, forward strand.
ACTTACAGACAAGCGAAACAAGGGCCTTTCCTGTCTCTGCAGAAGACGACTGTCTGAAGTTTCGGATACGTTGAAAGAGGAGCTCCTTCAATACAAGGCTGTTTTAGGCCCTCAGGGCTCTGCTATAGAACTGGAAGATAAACAGGAGAATGAAAGTGATTTCAGCAGTCCAGACACCAGTGAAAATGAAGAGGAGGAGTGCAGGTAATGAATATGTGAAAAGTGTCATTTGAATATCCTTAATTTATGTAACCTGTCAAATTGAGTAAAGATAACATTAATACTACATTTGTTTTCCAGAGTTTGAATAGGGACATGTTTAATGTCTACTCCTTGGTCTGTTTGTGTCTGTGTCTCTCAGTGAGGAGCTACCGGGCAGGTGTCTGTAATCGCTTGATTGCGGCCTGGGCAGTTTTAAAAGGACTTCATGGCTGCCATTCCGGGTTCCTTCTCTCCTGTATCACATTTTTTTTGCTTTTTGTTTGCCTTTTTGCCATATGACTGATTACGCCACACTTTCGTTTCATACCATATCATTTATACTGATTATTGCTTATTTCTCATTTTTCATCTCACATATTTACTGTAATAAATCACTATTTTTTGTATCTTTATCCACGTGTGGTCTCCCATTTCATGTTGCCTGGGCAAAAAGGAGCCTGGTCAGGGTTACACTGTTGTTCCATTTTTCTGGACTTGTAAGGTTTATACATGAGCTAAGTAAAATCACACCTTACACATTCACTGATTCTATAGCGCCTCCTAGAAATCTACATTTTTCAAATCTTATGCTCCGCCTCCTGACAACACACAAGCAGCTGGAGGTCTAAAATTTGACTAACAAGTTTATCATTCCCTGTATCAAAATATGTGCCACATGCTGAAATTTCATGAAATAATGGGTGTAACACTTACCTAGGCCTGTCTGGCCAATATGGGTGTCTGAATTGTAGTTTATAAGTATATCCGGTGCATCAAGCATGCCACGGCAGGTAAGGCCAGTTAAATTGGGTTTATCTCAGCAAAGCACACCTCTTTTTATCATAATCAAAATATGGACGTTTTAATGGTTTGTGTATGATTTCAGAACTTTTGTTGACCAACATATGTCAAAAATATGCTCTCTGAACGGTAGTTTTTGAAGATTTTTTGTGGATTAAATGCGCATAAAACATACATCAAATGTATATGCTAATACAGAGCAGCACTACAGGCATTAAATAATACTAATACTAATAATACATTTAATTTGTATAGTGCTTTTTAAGACCATAGAGCAGTGTTTCCCAACCCTGCTCCTGAAGGACCCCCAACACTGCACATTTTCTTTGTCTCCCTAATCAAACACCTGATTCAACTCCTCAGCTCATTAACCCATGTGATAATGAGCTGATGAGTTGAATCAGGTGTGTTTGATTAGGGAGACAAATAATACGTGGAGTGTTGGGGGTCCTTCAGGAGCAGGGTTGGGAAACACTGCCATAGAGAGTACAGGTGCATCTCAATAAATTAGAATGTCGTGAAAAAGTTCATTTTTTTCTTGTAAGTTATTTCAAAAAGTGAAACTTTCATATATTTTAGATTCATTGCATGTAAAGTAAAACATTTCAAAAGTTTTTTTGTTTTAATTTTGATGATTAGAGCTTACAGCTCATGAAAGTCAAAAATCTATATCTCAAAATATTAGAATATTTACATTTGAGTTTCAATAAATGACCATCCCTACAGTATAAATTCACCGTATCTCTTGTTCTTTGAAACCACAATAATGGAGACAATAATGGAGAAGACTGCTGACTTGGCAATGATCCAGAAGACGAACATTGACACCCTCCACAAAGAGAGTAAGTCACAGAGGGTCATTACTGAAAGGTGTGGATGTTTACAGAGTGCTGTATCAAAGCATATTAAATGCAAAGTTGACCGGAAGGAAGAATTTGTGTAGGAAAGGGTGCACAAGCAACAGGGATGACCGCAAGCTTGAGAATACTGTCAAGAAAAGCTGATTCAAACACTTGGGAGAGCTTCACAAGGAGTGGACTGAAGCTGGAGTCAGTGCATCAAGAGTCAACACGCTCAGATGTCTTCAGGAAAAGGGCTACCAAGCCACTTCTGAACCAGCGACAACATCAGAAGCATCTTACCTGGGCTGTGGAGAAAATAACTGGACTGTTGCTCAGTGGTCCAAAGTCCTCTTTTCAGATGAAAGTAAATTTTGCATTTCATTTGGATATCAAGGTCCCAGAGTCTGGAGGAAGAGTGGCGAGGCACAGAATCCATGTTGCTTGAAGTCCAGTGTGAAGTTTCCACAGTCAGTGATGATTTGGGCTGCCATGTCATCTGCTGGTGTTGGTCCACTGTGTTTTCTGAAGTCCACAGTCAACGCAGCCATCTACCAGGAAATTTTAGAGCACTTCATGCTTCCTTCTGCTGACAAGCTTTATGGAGAGGCTGATTTCATTTTCCAGCAGGACTTGGCACCTGCCCACACTGCCAAAGGTACCAAAAGCTGGTTCAATGACCATGGTGTTACTGTGCTTGATTGGCCAGCAAACTCGCCTGACCTGAACCCCGTAGAGAATCTATGGATATTGTCAAGAGGAAGATGAGAGACACCAGAACCAACAATGCAGATGACCTGAAGGCCGCTATCAAAGCAACCTGGGCTTCCATACCACCCCAGCAGTGCCACAAACTGATCACCTCCATGTCACGCCGAATTGAGGCAGTAATTAAAGCAAAATGAGCCTCTACCAAGTATTGAGTGCATATAGAGTAAATTAACATACTTTCCAGAAGGCCAATTGTTTTTATTGGTCTTATGAAGTATTCTAATTTGTTGAGATAGTGAATTGGTGGGTTTTTCTTTAATGTGAGCCTAAATCATCACAATTAAAAGAACCAAAGACTTAAACTACTTCAGTCTGTGTGCATTGAATTTATTTAATACACGAGTTTCACAATTTGAGTTGAATTACTGAAATAAATGAACTTTTCCACGACATTCTAATTTATTGAGATGCACCTTTACTGTTGCAGTAGTCCAGTCTGGAGGTGATGAGGGCATGGATGAGATTGATGCATTGGACAGTTAGTTCATCAATATAGAATATGGGGCTATGTATGCAGTATGATGCACCGAAGTAAGCAGGAAGATGGAACATGTCTTAATTCATATGAATTGACATGCACAGGCTTTTAGCATATGGGTTACAGTTTACATAGCCCCATATTGTAGATTGAGGAACCAACTTTACAGGTGGTACATTTTGGCCTATTTACCAATGAGGGACAGCTGATTCAACCACCAAAACCATATATTTTTCTAAAAGCCTATAGCCTGTAAATGTTCTGTCAATGGTTGGAGAATTATTTAGGAACTGGTCTGTCCCGAAAATTACTGCCCACATGCTGTCTTATGATCCGAGGATGTCTGGGCCCTTGACTTGCCAAAGCAGGTCAGCTATGAAACTGGATATATTTTAGCAAAACATATACATCTGAATGCATTTTGCCAAAATTGCACATATCTTTATGTTTTATGGTCATGATTATTGTTCATCACATGCTGTATTGTACTGTATCTCTACATATGATATGCCTGGTGTGTGTGTGTGTGTGGCAATAAAATGACATATGTTATTTAACCAGATAGAAGGAAGCATCTGAGGAAATGTTACTGCCCCTGGACGCCAGGTTATCTCAGTAGAGCCCACCAAAGGTATAAAAAATGGCACATTCAAAAGGGCTTGAATCCTTGAAACACTGGTCAGATCTTTCTTTAGTGTGTTATGCTAATTACTTAAGATATGGTTTATAATGATTATATCTTTTATTGGTCCATCTCATGTACAAACATGTTATATGAACCACAGCATACAATGACAAACAATAAAAACAGTGTCATTATACAAAATATCTCAAAAAATTGTACTTCTGACCCCTGTTGCTAGGCAACACCCTGTACAGCTTGGCTAAAGAACAATGAATAGGCTGCATGAAACTACAGAAACTTATAATTTAATATGCATTAAATTATAATGCATAAGAATCATGAGATTGTTATCACCCAATTACGCATTGAGTCATTGTTACATTTACATTTACATTTATGCATTTAGCAGACGCTTTTATCCAAAGCGACTTACAGTGCATTCAGGTTATACATGTTTTGTCTGCATGTTAGAAGGAAATCATTTTTATTGTTACTTATGCTATGGATTATCAATACATGAACATTCAGTCAGAGGAAGAGTGTCCACTCCACACACATTGGGGGCACACCCGGAGTAGTGGGCATACTCTATTTGACTGTAAACATCAACACCCATCAAATCAACTCAGATCACAAACTGCACAACTACCTTTAACAATAAAACACTGTTAACGGACTAAATTTAAAAACTATTCCATGTTTATTAATGTAATGCATACTAATTTAATTTACAGACATTGTTTGCTTCTTTTAATTAATTTGTACTTTGTTGAATGTTGTCGTCTATATGAAAGTGACAAAAGTATCATAATTATTGTCTTCTCTATGCATATATGTATGAAAGTGACAAAAATATCTCAATATTTTGCAAAACAAATATTTAATATACATTTAATGGAAACTACAGGGATGCAAGCAGATGAAAGGTGGGAAAAAAGAGTGTGTGTGGGGGGTGGGGATTGTGTTTAGGCTTAACAGGCTGTTTGACTGGACAGCCAAAAAGCAGCATGAGGTAAAAGCAGCACCACCACCACCATTGTCCACTGGAACATTCTCATCGTCTTGGGTCTTCTTTTTGGGTCCTTCTACAGTCTCACCACCACAATATAACAGGAGAGCCTAAAAATCAAATTGGAAAAACATAGATTTATGCCCAAAATGCCAGTCATTATTGGGAAATAAGTCCCTTCAGGATGAAGCAAGACCTGTTCGCCTTGTAGGGAGTTATTTTCAATATAATGACTGGCGTTCTGCACATTATCCCTTACTTATTAAATTACTACAGTCATTCACAGGCATATCGTGTGGCTGTGAAATGAAAGTGAAAGATGTACTTACCAAGGATCAACGACCAAACAGTGGAGTGGGACTACTACAGGGAAGTGGGGCACGACAAAGACCGGCTTCTTCAGATTGTTTCTGGTAGGGGGGGACAAATATGTAATGCTCAGCTGACATTTTCCAGTGGGTGTACAGAAGTTGGTAAAGTAAAAAATTGAGGATGTCGAAAACAGTACAACACTTACTTATCTACCTTACCAGGGACCACTGATGGAACTGCAACCAAATAATGGAGTGGGACCACATCAGCCTATCAGGAGCAGTGACTGGTAAAACATCAGTAAAAGGGACAGATGTAAGGTCATTAAACCACACCGAGAATAACAAGTTTCAGCTAAATCAATCACACACACACACAACCCCCCAAACCAATCCTAAATTAACAAATATTGTAAATAATCACACTACATCACCTTCTATTGTATGAATGTTGGAAACTGGCAGGTTGGAAACTGCCATGCATATTACACATGGAAACATGTGTTTGTGATGACCATTATGGATATTGCACATTCATTTTAAATTATTAACACTGTCATTCGTGAGGATTTTTTTTTTTTTTTTTTTTACAATAAATTGCATCTGACTTACAGCATGTACAGAGTCCTGCTTCCATTTGTGCACGCATTTTGCTCTGTTTAATAATTTACTAACCTCTTGATAAACCACATATCAAAAGAAGAACATGTTTCTGTATGGAGTTAGGCATTCTTGAATTATCCAGTTCTGAAATGGCAGGAAATGTTGGACATCTACCATCTTCAACACAGGGCTTGTAAACAACAATTTACTTTGTATAGAAATATCACAAAATTACTATAAAAAAACTTTATTGAATATGCAATGTACAATAAAAAAATAAAACAACATATATCACTAAATTAATTAACTTAAACAAATGACTCCTTGGGCTCCCAAGTAGGAGTCCACTGTTTCCCACTGAAAACAGAAGGGAGACAATTAAGTTACATGTGATATTTAAATTATTCGATTGGGAATGTTAACTTCAAACACATTTGCACATTCTTCAAAACAGGTCTAGGTAAACGCGGTTGACTTCAAAACGTGTGTGAGAGTGAGAGTGAAATAGAGAGTCAGAGCAATCTTATTTCTGTATTTGTCATATAGTAGAAAACATACCATGCTGCACAATGCTCCCAGTCAATCAGCAATTCTGTTTGTCCCTATGACAGGAACAACAATACATGCTTACATATTTTTTGCATCAGGCTTTGATAACAGCCACCATGTTTCCTGTTTCATGTTTTACCATGATATTTAAAATATTTTAGTCAAGAGAGTGTAGTATATACTGTATACAAAATTTACATTGTTTGACTATTTGCCAGCTTTACTTCTGTGATTGACAGGTATTTTAACTTAACATCTTGACTTTAGTTTGACGTAAATAGAACAAATAAAGAGTAGTATGGTGTTCTGTTATGCATGTCTTACCTTTCTCACTCTTTCTTTCAGAGCACTCCTAATTGGATAAACACCTAGGCCTGTGTAGTAGGAGCAATCTGAAGGCATCAAAACTCAGATTACGAACACAACAACATCATTAACATATTCAGGTCAATCATTCACATCAAAGTGATCAAATATCAAGTCTGAATGATTATGTATTAAGTCATTTAAACATACTTTTTTTTGTTGCTTTTATCCATTTCTGCCTCTGTGGGATAGAAAGAACAGACATATATCCACTCAAAAAAGGCAAACAATTCAAAAATGGTCTTGCTCATCATAGCATTTATTACAAATATCAATATCATAAAAAACTGACAAATGCAAAACATGCCTGACTTCCGCTTTCTCTTCCCTGTTGACCCTGTGGTTTTGAAGAAGTCTGATGTCAAACTAAGTATGAAGTTGCAAACAATTAAGGACTATCTAGGTATGTCTTTTTATACGTTCATTAAAACAGGCACACATTCACACACACACTCACTTGCTCGCTCACACCACACACACACCACACACACACACACACACACACACACACACAACACAACACACACACACACACACACACACACACACCACACACACACCCACACACACACCCACACACAACACCCACACAACACACACACACAACACCACACACACACTCACACACACACCACTCACACACACACACACACACACACACACATCACACACACACACACACACACACCCACACAACACACACACACACACACACACACACACACACACACACACACACACACACACACACACACACACACACACACACACACAACACACAACACACACACTCACACCACACACACACACACACACAACACACACACCCACACACACACACACACACACACACACACACACACACACACACAGAGAACAATACGCACACAAACCCTCATGTGTAACCTATGTCATACCACAAAAATGATCATGAACACCCAATCAGAACTAAATCAATCGGTTGAGAAGTTGCCCAGCAAAATTGCTGAAAAATTGTTGGATACAGTACATACCATACTCTTTCTTATGTGTGCAATAACCTCCATTGTAACAACTGACATCATTAGCTTACCTTGGCCAAATCACAGGAGTACTTGGGCCAAGCTAAGCTAATGATTTCAGTTGGAGACAACTAGCCTTTAGCTTACATGCTAGTCGGCCCCTCCGACTTCAATTGAATTAGGCTAATAGGGGGATATGTCTAACTGGGTTGTTGCATGCAAATACAAAAAATTATATGTCCCTCCCTAATCTAACTCTCTGGTAGACAGCAAGTGAGCGAATTAACCAAAACACAGCGGAATGTTGCTTTAAGAGCTTTAAAAGTTAGCTGTAAGAGTTACCTTTTTTAGGTAGATGTATTTCACCCGCCTCCTCCACGAGGCCTTCAGCCTAAACAGCAGGGCTTTCCAGCCCCACCTTCTCCAAAAGGCCTGCCGTCTCCACAGCGGGGCCTTCCAGCCCCGCCTCCTCCACAAGGCCTTCATTCTCCACAGTGGGGCCTTCCAGCCCCACCTCCTCCACAAGGCCTTCAGCCTCTATACCGGGGCTTTCCAGCCCGCCTTCTCCACGAGGCCTTCAGCCTCTACACTGGGGCCTTCCAGCCCCACCTCCTCCACAAGGCCTTCAGTCTCCACAGCTGGGCCTTCCAGCTCTGCCTCCTCCGCCTCCTCCATGAGGCCTTCCGGCCCCACCTCCTGCACAAGGATTTCTGGCCCGCCTCCCCTGAGGTGCCCTGCTCGTCACAGGGGGTGAGGGTCAGGGTGAGGACAGTGTCCTCACTCGCCTTCCAACCTGTTCAAATTTGATTAGAAAAAAAGTAGGAATGAGGCTGAACTATAATGTATTATAAAATTCAAACAGGCAGATTATTTGACATTCCCGCACACAAGAATTTTAAGACTATATTTCTTAGCTTGTATGCATTTACATATTTCTGAAACACAGGCAAAAAATTTGCTATAAGGCGATTTTTCACACTGGATGCAAGTTTACATGATTTTGTTTAAGGCGTGAATAGCTAAAGGCGAAACAATGGGGAAAACAGGGAAACTTGGTACAACATACACCAAATATCGAACTGGCATCTAAAGAAAACCCAACTATGTTTTACCAAATTTTCAGACTACACTTGGTAACCTATATTAACAAGACTATGTATTGAACATGGCTGGAATTATAACCTTAAAACACCAGAGTATTGTTTATTTTATTTATTTTCGACTTAGTCTCCGCAACAAAAAGTAGTTCTACCTTCAGTGGACAGTGTCTTGTTTGCCACGATTGTCTCGTCCATGTAACCAACATTCCACAATGTTGAAATGTAATAAGGTTGTCATTTGTTGTATAAACTAGAAATATTTGATAAGTGCTGAAAAAATAGGGAAGGATTGACAATCAACTGTACACTGTATGGTGACTGAAAAAAAATATACTGTACATCTCACCTGCACAAACCAACTCATAAAATGCTGTTATTTTGCTGTGGTGTTGTGTAGCCAGTGGGTCCAGCTCGCATCTTGGAGTGATGGAAGTTATTTTAGGTTTCTTGCCATTACCTTCCTTCTGAAGGAGGAGTGGCTTGTAGCCCATTGCATGTAGCTTCTCAAGCTGCAAATACATTTATTTGTAAAGGATAATAAATGTATGTTATCAAAAAACCTAAGTGTAAATTCAGTTTGAGGCAAGACTTGAAATTTGTTGTAAGACCAAACATTGACAAAAAACTGCACATTATTACATGTCATATTATACTAAGTTCCTCTGATCATATTGACAGAATTTGAATGCACTTATAACCAGAAAAAGCAAAATTACTGAGTCATCCTCAAAAGTGAATTTTCTATTTTGTCAAATTTACTGTGTATGAAAAATAGTCTCTGGCTTGAATTTGATGTTAGAATTATTAACAGATCAGGACTCAACGTTAAATTTTAAAAGTGGTTAAAAGTCAAAATCTGGTTGCCACTTGTATGAATTTGGTAGCCAAGGGCAACCATTAATGTTGAGCCCTGTAGATGTATAGAATTTTTCCATCCATCTTTCATATTTACCACCCCAAATGAATAGGTTTACACTGAAAATCAATGCATTTCAATACATTGCAAATATATAACAGGATTAGTTCTACGAGGAGGAAGTTGGGACATCTAGGATACAGGATTTAGTCAAATACACAATGTAGCTGTGTTCTTTACTTTGGTGAACCTATTCATACTGTATGTTTTTTTTTACAAGGTTAAGTGCTCATGAAATAAATTAATTTTTGGTTGTCTTTTGAATGTTGTCAGGGATTCTGCATTCCGGATGATGGTGGGGAGATCATTCCACCAGCATGGAACCGTGAATGAGAATGTTCTGGAGAGTGATTTTTTTGGCAACGGGTACTTAGTTCATTAATATGCCTTTCAAGTTAACAGTCAGTGACCTTAATGGTTAAATCTGCTGGCTTGTTCCCAAAAGCCATAACCAATTTGAACTCACACAGGCACTGACTCCACACTTACCCCCCCCCCCCCCGATCCCCGGACTTTCTTCTGCCCACCTACTGTGCAATATTTAACATTTAATACTTTTGATAACACTGATATTCTGTGCAATTTCATTATTGTTCAATAATTAATACTTAATATTTAATACTTAATACTTCTGATACAATCAAAATCACACAGTATACAAACCATATTTATCTTTCTATTTTAATGTATATAGCTTCTCATAACTGTGCACCTTACACCCCCCCCCCCCCTCTTTTGCAATACTTATTTTATTCCTTGTTGTTACATTTCTCTTACGTACATGTTGACACTGGAAAAGGAGTTGCTTCAATCTCGTTGTACATATGTATAATAACAATAAAAGGCATTCTATTCTATTCTGAAGAATCTGTGTTTAAAGTTAAACTCCACTTTTAACAGTAGTACCTACATTCCTTATTAATATTACATGAATGCCATGACTACATTCAATTCATCACATACTACTGAAAGGGGGAATCACATAATCAATTTAAGTCAGTTTTTCAATAAAGATTTACCTGGCCCGCAACTTGGACAGTTTTTAATTTTGGACCACCGTGTGTTTGAGTTTAACACGCCTGCACTAGGCTTTAACTGTGTGAAAGAGAACCTTCAAGTTGCATTTGGTGTTTAAACTCCGTTTAGAGGTCGGTAAACCCTATATTTCAGAAATCTGGTTTAAATCCCTCTTTTCAAAAATAAAAATAAAAGCATTTAAAAAATATATTATGATCTTCTGTCAAAAATGTCAATCAATCACAACTGGTAAATGTGGCGACCCTATTTAAAAAAGGTAGTGTTAATTGTACACACTAAAATGATGGCTTCATCCCGCATGGCTGCCTCATTGTGTGTTTTTTAAGATTGCCAAGCCACTCCCCCTTCTTCATATCAAGGGCCTGCAGCCTCTTCATCAAACGAGCCTTCTTGGGCTGCTCTGCCCCACAGGCCTTACAAACCTTAGTGGCACAGGGCATGACCTGGGGGCAGTTGGGGCATTTCTTTTTATTAGAAACCATGTTGTCTGAGAAAAAAAGAAAGTAAAAATAGAAAGTTATTTATGTATAATATAGGCTACCCATAGAAACATTCTGAATTAATATCACACTATAGGATTTAAAATCACACTATGCAAGGGATGCTATGTGCTTTCTTAATTTCAATGGTCAAATTGTTTTAACCAGTCATTCTTCTGAGTTTTGAACTTTGTTCGTGATGACATTGTGATAAGGGTAAACATTTCTCTGATTTTTAACTGCCATTTACACAATAATACAGTGTGTGTGTGTGTGTGTGTGTGTGTGTGTGTGTGTGTGTGTGTGTGTGTGTGTGTGTGTGTGTGTGTGTGTGTGTGTGTGTGTGTGTGTGTGTGTGTGTGTGTGTGTGTGTGTGTGTGTGTGTGTGTGTGTGTGTGTGTGTGTGTGTGTGTGTGTGTGTGTGCATGTTTATGTGGTTTATGAGGACACAAATTTGTATAATGACATGGGTATAACATAGGTATTACAAGGAGAAGGTGATTGATGAGGACATTTTCAGTGTCCCCATAATTTAAAACGCTTATAAATCATACAGAGTGAGTTTTTTTGAGGGAAAGTTGAAATGCACCGTCTCCTGTGAGGGCTAAGTTTAGGTGTAGGGTAGGTGTAGGGCAATAGCACATACAGTTTGTACAGTATAAAAACCATTACGCCTATGGAAAGTCCCCGTAAACCATAAAAACCAACATGTGTGTGTGTGTGTGTGTGTGTGTGTGTGTGTGTGTGTGTGTGTGTGTGTGTGTGTGTGTGTGTGTGTGTGTGTGTGTGTGTGTGTGTGTGTGTGTGTGTGTGTGTGAGAGAGAAATTATTATCAGTGCCTAAATAATATTTATAAATTTATATTTAAATATGTTATGAACCACTGACAACCAATAAATAACTGGTTTGTAAACAATGTAATAATTTAGAAATTATAAATTGATCATTAATAAAGTATGAAAATACAATTATCAAACATTATATATATATATATATATATATATATTGTCACGGGGTGAAGAATCACACGACAAGGACTGTTCCAATAAATGCCCGGAGGGTGGATTTATTGGTGCTCAAAAAGGTAAGAAGGTGACAAACAGGTGTAGAAGTGCGCTGGTGCAGTCTGTGCTCTCTTCCTTGGTCCTTGTGCAGGGTGCCCGTGCTCGTGCTCGATGGCGGCTGTCTGGTCACACGCTGCTATCTACAAGGGGGATGAGAGAGAGAGATTAGCTGCAGTCTTTCAGGAGGTCGAACTCTCCAGTGGAGAGATCTGCTGGGCTTATAACCCTGCCGGCTGACGAGCTGCAGCTGGGACCGATCAGCCGGTAACGAGGAAGTGCAGGTGTTCTGCCTCCGTTTCCAGGGCGACGCTGATGAGATACCGGGACGCTCGTCACACTCCCCCCCCCTAAGCTTCGTCCTGGTCCTGTTGGAAGCATGAGACAGTAGGGGATTAATAGGGGGTGGGTGGGGAGTGACCCCTGACAGACCTGCAAAAGCTGCCCAGATCCGAGAGAGACCGTCAGCGTTGGCGTGCGCGGCCCCTGCGCGGTGACGCACAACGAAGTGGAAGTCCTGGAGTGCGAGGAACCAACGAGTCACCCTGGCATTGGTGTCTTTGGCGCGGGCCATCCACTGGAGGGGCGCGTGGTCGGTGACCAGGGTGAACTTTCGGCCAAGGAGATAGTAGCGCAGCTCCAGGACTGCCCACTTGACGGCTAGAGCTTCCCTTTCCACAGCGGCGTAGTTTCTCTCGGCTGGGGTCAGCTTCCTGCTGATATACAGGACGGGATGCTCCTCCCCTTCTTGCACCTGTGACAGGACGGCTCCCAGTCCCGTGTCGGAGGCATCCGTCTGCAGCAGGAAGTGGCAGCTAAAATCTGGGGCTCGGAGGACGGGCTCGGACGTGAGGGCTTCCTTGATCCTTTGGAAGGCCTCCTCCGAAGCTGATGACCACTGTACCTTCTCCGGCTGCCCCTTCCTGGTCAGATCTGTCAGGGAGGCGGCTAAGGAGGAGAAGTTAGGGATGAAGCAGCGATAATACCCCGCCAACCCCAAGAAGGCTCGTACCTGGGTCTTCGTCGTCGGTCTCGGCGCGGAGCGCACGTCTTCCACCTTTTTCTCCTGTGGGCGAATCAGTCCTCGGCCTACTTGGAACCCCAGATACTTTGCCTCTGAGAGTGCAAGATGGCACTTGCCGGGGTTGGCGGTGAGTCCAGCCCTCCGGAGCTCGGAAAGCACCCTCCGCAACTTCTCCAGATGATCCTCCCATGATACGGAGTGGACCACCACGTCGTCCAGGTAGGCCGCAGCATACGCTTGGTGGGGCCGTAAGAGGATGTCCATCATACGCTGGAACGTGGCGGGTGCCCCATGGAGGCCGAAGGGAAGGGTCCGGTACTGCCAGTGGCCACTAGGGGTGGAAAAAGCAGTTTTGGGTTTGGCACTTTCTGAAAGGGGTACCTGCCAATAACCCTTTGTGAGGTCCAGCGTTGAGATGTACCGGGCCCTTCCCAACCGATCCAGAAGCTCGTCCACCCGCGGCATGGGGTAGCCATCAAACTGGGAGACTTCATTCAGGCGGCGATAGTCGTTGCAGAAACGGAGGGTGCCATCCGGTTTTGGGACCAGGACGATCGGACTGGACCATGGGCTGCGTGAAGGCTCGATCACCCCTAACTTCAGCATCTGGTGTATTTCCTCCTCGATAGCTCGCCGACGAGCCTCAGGGACCCGATAGGGCCGTTGCCTGACGATGACTCCGGGAGGCGTCTGGATATCATGCTGGATGACGTTGGTCTGCCCGGGAAGAGGAGAGAACACATCAGAGAACTGACCGATCAGGTGCTGCAGCTCTCCCTTCTGGGCGGCCGAGAGGTGGGGATTGGTGTCTACCACCACGGGTTCTGTAGAGGCGAGGGCGACGAGCTGGTCCCTAGTCCCAACCCACTTTTTCAGCAAGTTGATGTGGTACAGCTGCTCCATTTTTCGCCGGCCTGGTTGGCGGACTCGATAAGTCACTGGCCCGATCTTCTCCAGCACTGTGTACGGCCCTTGCCAGGTAGCAAGGAATTTGCATGCCGCCGTGGGGACTAGGACCATGACACGATCGCCGGGATGGAATTCCCGTGGCTGGGTCGCCCGGTTATAGTGGCGCTGTTGAGCCTGCTGCGCTTTGCCCAGGTGTTCCCGGACTAATGGCATGACCCGGTCGATCCTTTCCCTCATTTCCCTTACGTGTTCGATGACCGAACGATGGACTGCCGGCTGCTGCTCCCAGGCTTCCTTCGCCACATCCAGGAGGCCCCGTGGTTGTCGACCAAATAGGAGCTCGAATGGGGTGAAGCCAGTTGAGGCTTGGGGAACCTCACGGATGCCGAAGAGGACGTAGGGGATCATGAGGTCCCAGTCACGCTTGTCTTCAGCCACGACCCGTCTTAGCATCTGCTTCAAAGTCTGGTTAAAACGTTCAACCAGACCATCCGCTTGTGGGTGGTAGACCGTGGTCCTCAACTGCTTCACCCTCAGCAGCCGGCAGAGGTCAGCCATTAGCCGGGACATAAAGGGAGTTCCCTGATCGGTCAGGATCTCCGCTGGGAGGCCGACTCGGCTAGACAGCAGGAAGAGCTCCTGAGCGATGGTTTTTGCTGTGGCCTTCCGCAGGGGGATCGCCTCTGGGTACCGGGTGGCATAGTCGACGATCACCAGGATGTGTTCATGTCCCCGGGCAGACTTAGGCAACGGCCCCACAAGGTCCATCCCGATGCGCTCGAAGGGCACCTCGATGATGGGTAGCGGTATCAGCGGGCTGGGGGGAGGCTTCCTAGGTGACGTTACCTGGCAGGTGGGGCAGGCCTGGCAGAAAAGTTTCACCTCGGCGTCCATTCCCGGCCAGTGGAACCGGTCCCGAATCCGTTGGACCGTGTTGGCCGGTCCGAGATGTCCCGCCATGGGGTGTGAGTGTGCCAACTCCAGCACGGTCTCCGTCTTCGTACGGGGCACCACCAGCAGTGATTTTTCCTCCCCCCTCCGCTGCGCGACACAGTATAGCAGGCCCTTCTGAACCACAAAATGCGGGAGAGGATGGGGCCCTGGCTGAACTTCTTTTCCGTCCAGGATCCGAACCTGGGCCCAACAATGCTTCAGCCGGTCGTCCTCCCGTTGTTCCCGTCCAAATGAGCCCCCTCCCGTCACCTGCTGGAACACATCAAGGAAAAGATTAGGATTTTGAGAGGGGGACTCACCCTCTCTCCCGCTATCCGATGCCAGAAGGACGGGCCGTTGATGATGCCGCTTGGTGGGCGCCCGTTTATGGCGGCCCCTCCCCGGGTTGGCAGGCTGGGTGAGAGATGCTAGGAGGCGGTCAAACCCGGGCCAGTCTCGGCCGATCAACACCGGAACCGGGAGGTCTTTCATCACTCCTACCTCCACCGGCCAGGATCCTGGAGCGGCGGCGATGGTCACTCGGCGGGCTGGGACGTGCCGAGTGTCTCCATGGACACAGGTGATCGGCAGGAACGACTTGTATTCAGTGCGAGGGGCCAGGACGTGAGACTGGACCAGGCTGACGGTGCTGCCAGAATCCAGAATGGCCCGGAACGGTTTCCCGTTAACCTTTACCTCCGCTTCAGGGGCCCCAGCGGGAAGGTCCTGGTGCACGATGCAGCCTGCCAGCCAGGTTCGAGTAGGAGGTGTTGGCGGCTCCGTTGGCATGGGCTCATCCCGCGGGGAGGGGACCGCCGGCCTGCTTTGGTGTCGCGGGATGCCCTCCGGCGCGCGTCGCTCCTGGCCCACCCTCCGGGGAAACGGTGGCGCTCTCTCCCCAGCGTCCCGTTGTTGGGCCGCATCCGCCAGTTCTATGGCCCCCACGAGCTCGAGCGTCGTGGTCGGATTTCTCATGCCGACCGCCTGCCGATGGGAGCGGGGAAGAGCCCGGAGGAGATGGTCGATGACCACGCGCTCCGCTACCTGGGCGGCCGAGGGGGATCCGTCCAGCAACCAGTGGTGCGCGAGCCGCGTGAGCTCGGCAGCTTGAGCACGGGCGGGCAGTCGAGGCTTGTACTCCCACTCGTGAAACTGCTGAGCCGCGCAGATAGAGGATAAGCCCAGCCGGGCTAGAATTTCCTGTTTTACTTCCATGTACTGGGCAGCGGTAGCGGCGGGGAGAGCGAAGTACGCTTGCTGAGCTTCACCGGTCAGTAGGGGGGCCAGCGCCCGTGCCCAGTCACCCGGAGGCCACCCCTCCAGGGTTGCTGTGTTCTCGAACACCTGCAGGAATGCTTCCACGTCGTCATGAGGGGTCATTTTCGGGAGCAGCTTGGTTGCTTGTGCCCGGGCATCTGGTTGCGGAACGCGTGGGGCGGCGGTGGCATGGAGAGCTGCGAGCTCCTGCTCAGTCCGTCCTTGCCGAGTGGCCAGGTGTTCCACTATCTGTTGCTGGCGGATGCTGACCTCGGTGAGATGCTTTAGGAGTTCCTCCATATCGCTGAAAGGGAGGAGCGCGCACCTGTGACAGAGGAGGGGAAAACAAATAATCCAGGAAACGGGATGAGAACAGTCAAAGAATGTGATGTTGCTTGTCGGTGATTCTTCACTGACATGCCTGCATTCTCCACCACTTGTCACGGGGTGAAGAATCACACGACAAGGACTGTTCCAATAAATGCCCGGAGGGTGGATTTATTGGTGCTCAAAAAGGTAAGAAGGTGACAAACAGGTGTAGAAGTGCGCTGGTGCAGTCTGTGCTCTCTTCCTTGGTCCTTGTGCAGGGTGCCCGTGCTCGTGCTCGATGGCGGCTGTCTGGTCACACGCTGCTATCTACAAGGGGGATGAGAGAGAGAGATTAGCTGCAGTCTTTCAGGAGGTCGAACTCTCCAGTGGAGAGATCTGCTGGGCTTATAACCCTGCCGGCTGACGAGCTGCAGCTGGGACCGATCAGCCGGTAACGAGGAAGTGCAGGTGTTCTGCCTCCGTTTCCAGGGCGACGCTGATGAGATACCGGGACGCTCGTCACAATATATATATATATATATTATATATATATATATATATATATATATATATATGCTCAAAATCAAAACATTTATAGCTGTATTTATAAACTGCTTACCAATGACTATTCATGTTGGGACAATGCTTTATAGAGGATGAACTGACTATTTACTAATTCTTACCTAATAATTAATAGTACAGTTATTAAAATTTAAGCTATCACTAATAGATACAATGTGAAGACTGTAATACTAAGGATGAACACCAGATAAAGGCATAACCTTAATCCTGAGGAACTACATAATCTGACTCTCTGTGTATCTGAATAAAATATAATACATATAATAAGTTTAAATGTTCTGTACTGTCAGTATACTTTTAAATGATTATTGTTGAAGTGCCTACAGAACATTGAAATAATTTGTACAAATATTTAAAGGAAAAATCATTACAAATGTTATGTTTTTAAAATGTTGCACTGATAGTATATGAAATCTGACACTTTACTGCTCAGTTCAATTAAACATAATAAGAAACATATACAGAAAATAAGTTAATATGTATTTTATTGGTAATATCGTTTTATATAATTGTTTCACAAATGCTTATAGACAATTACATTTTTTAAAGATTATGTATCATAATATTGTCGGCAACAATTTACAATAAGGCCATTAAAATATTTGTAAAAAAAATTATAGATAATAAATAGTGTTAGCTGCAATTTACATTAAGTTATCTCTGGTTAACATTAATTAATGCATTAACTAACATGAACTAAAAAGGAACATTATATTTTTGTATTATTTATTAATATTTTTGAAAGTTGCTTGTTTTGCAACTTTCATTCAAATTGATTCTCTGGCACGAGGTGGCGCTTTGAGAGCGGCTTAATATAACGGATTCCCCGGTAACAGTTGTACACAAAAGCAGCACGGTCCGCACTCATAAACGCTGTTTTATCCAACCCAGTCTCACGGCAGTTCGTGATTTAGTCACGTAATTTAATCTATTTATTCGTGGCAGGGACAAGTTTATTTCGTTATTTTCGTATGTCCAGCACGTTTTTTAAACTAATGCATTTCAATTGGATGCATCTTTCGTACAACAGTACGATTCTTTCTGCCAGTCGGGCTGCAGCAGAGAAGCTGTTTAATCAACATTTATTCACAAGATATTATCACGGTTTATATATGTGCAGTGCTGCTGCTAGCAATTTTGGTGCCCTAACCATAATTCCTTTATGATTTTAAACATAAAGACAGTTTGCCAGTCTTTTATATACCTCCTACTGTCAAAGTCAAACTTCGTCAGATGCTGCGCCAATTGCGCAATCCAACGGAGCACTGGGGGCACCATCTCTAGAGCAATTAAATACTCTTGTTATGCCTGAAAGGTGCCTAATAATATATACTGAAATAATATTGCCATTATAATTATTGACTATGATTATTGATTTTTCATTAGGCTATTTTTGGTGCCCCCTCAGCAAGTCGGTGCCCTACGCACTGCGCGTGGTGGGAGTGGCGGCGCTGTATATTAATTATGAATTATTATTTCGGTCTTTTTCGGTTATTATTTCGAAGCTGGATTGCTTTGCTGTTTATTTATATTTTTAAAACTATAACGCTACATCTATCGACATGTATTTAGATGTTATCATTGTATTCATTAATTTATTTATTTTAATAATATTATTTCGGTCTTATTACCGGTGAAATATTACAGTAAGCCAGAACACGGGCCGAGCGGGGCTCATTCTAAGCCCATTAGCCACAATGCAATGCGGACATTCATATCACAGAATCTGACAGCGATCAGCAGGTCATTAACGACAGTATAGGCTATCGCATTTATAAGCAGCCTTTACAATATATTTAGAGTCTAAAGTTTTTAAAAAATTGACAGGTTTTCACAAAAACAACAAACTTAAAATGGCATTTCAGCCTTTAAACCATTTTTATGAAAAGGGATAAGTTAAACATAAATTACTATATTAATTTAAAATGTATAAATATTATGGTCTTAATTGTTTAGAATTTTAGTAGGCACATTAACTTCTTTCATTCAAATTGATTCTCTGGCACGAGGTGGCGCTTTGAGAGCGGCTTAATATAACGGATTCCCCGGTAACAGCTGTACACAAAAGCAGCACGGTCCGCACTCATAAACACTGTTTTATCAGGCATTATATGCAATATGAAATGAAAATGCCAATGACCCATTTCTGAGGACAGTTGGTTCCCTTCAGAGATACATAAACATCCGCGCTGCGTTTTGATTTTGAAACGTGCAGCGTTCATATTTATTCAATGACATCATTTCTTTTGAAGTTTAATCAGCCCTTTCACAAGTGAAACTGAAAGACCTCCTGAAATTATAAATGAAGACTTTTCTTAAACCACTTAGTGTATTTACAACTTTGTTTATGTTCTGTATTTACTTCAAGAAAAGAGATATATTTCTAATCTTATTTTACATTGAGACAAGAAGCAAATGTGAATGCTAAGTATTATAAAGATACAGTTTTGTATTGTGATTAAAATTAGGCTTTGTATTGAATGGAGAATATTGTAAATTTAACAAAAATAAAGAAAATAAATAAAGTTATGTGACATGCTAATTAATTTTGTTGGATTGAAATACGTAGAGGGCTAAATATATTTTTAAATGCTTACTTAAAAACAATAACAAACAAATATAAAAAAAATATATTGGCAGAAAATATCTTTATCTAAATATATTTTGAAACATGTTTTAGTAAACATATTTGACCCTTTTGATATCTCATATACAATATATATACATACACACACATGCGTGCTCTGAAGTCCCGAACTGAACCAAATGATTCACGCTCTGCGCTCTGAAGTCCCGAACTTAACCAAATAATTTGCGCTCTGCGCTTTGAAGTCCCGAAATTAATCAAATGATTCGTGCTCTGCGCTTTCAAGTCCCGAACTGAATCAAATTATTTGCGCTCTGAGCTCTGAAGTCCCGAACTTAATCAAATGATTCGCGCTCAGCGGTTTGAAGTCCCGAACTTAATCAAGTGATTTGCGATCCGCGCTCCCGAAGTCCTGATCTGTGTGTGTGTGTGTGTGTGTGTGTGTGTGTGTGTGTGTGTGTGTGTGTGTGTGTGTGTGTGTGTGTGTGTGTGTGTGTGTGTGTGTGTGTGTGTGTGTGTGTGTGTGTGTGTGTGTGTGTGTGTGTGTGTGTGTGTGTGTGTGTGTGTGTGTGTGTGTGTGTGTGTGTGTGTGTGTGTGTGTGTGTGTGTGTGTGTGTGTGTGTGGGCATGTTTATGTGGTATTATGAGGACACAAATTTGTATAAAACATTACATGGGTATGACATATGTATTACAAGGAGAAGAACCAAATGTGATTTATGAGGACATTTTCAGTGTCCCCATAATTTAAAATGCTTATAAATCATACAGAGTGAGTTTTTTTGAGAGAAAATAGAAATGCACAGCCTCCTGTGAGGGCTAAGTTTAGGTGTAGGGTAGGGATAAATTGATCATTAATAAAGTATGAAAATACAATTATCAAACATTATATATATATATATATGCTCAAGATCAAAACATTTATAGCTGTATTTATAAACTGCTTACCAATGACTATTCATGTTGGGACAATGCTTTATAGAGGATGAACTGACTATTTACTAATTCTTACCTAATAATTAATAGTACAGTTATTAAAATTTAAGCTATCACTAATAGATAAAATGTGAAGACTGTAATACTAAGGATGAACACCAGATAAAGGCATAACCTTAATCCTGAGGAACTACATAATCTCACTCTCTGTGTTTTGATTTTGAAACTGAATAAAATATAATACATATAAACTGAATTGAAATTAAAAGTTTTCTTAAACCACTGTATTTACTGTCAGTATACTTTTAAATGATTATTGTTGAAGTGCCTACAGAACATTTAAATAATTTTTACAAATATTTAAAGGAAAAATCATTACAAATTTTATGTTTTTAAAATGTCTCACTGATAGTATATGAAATCTGACACTTTACTGCTCAGTTCAATTAAACATAATAAGAAACATATACAGAAAATAAGTTCATATGTATTTTATTGGTAATATCGTTTTATATAATTTTTTCACAAATGCTTATAGACAATTACATTTACATAATTACAATTACAATTACATAATATTGTTGGAAACAATTTACAATAAGGCCATTAAAATATTTGTAAAAAAAAATGTATAGATAATAAATTGTGTTAGCTGCAATTTACATTAAGTTATCTCTGGTTAACATTAATTAATGCATTAACTAACATGAACTAAAAAGGAACATTATATTTTTTAATTATTTATTAATATTTTTGAAAGTTGCTTGTTTTGCAACTTTCATTCAAATTGATTCTCTGGCACGAGGTGGCGCTTTGAGAGCGGCTTAATATAACGGATTCCCCGGTAACAGTTGTACACAAAAGCAGCACGGTCCGCACTCATAAACGCTGTTTTATCCAACCCAGTCTCACGGCAGTTCATGATTTAGTCACGTAATTTAATCTATTTATTCGTGGCAGGGACAAGTTTATTTCGTTATTTTCGTAAGTCCAGCACGTTTTTTAAACTAATGCATTTCAATTGGATGCATCTTTCGTGCAACAGCACGATTCTTTCTGCCAGTCGGGCTGCAGCAGAGAAGCTGTTTAATCAACATTTATTCACGAGATATTATCACGGTTTATATATGTGCAGTGCTGCTGCTAGCCATTTTGGTGCCCTAACCATAATTCCTTTATGATTTTAAACATAAAGACAGTTTGCCAGTCTTTTATATACCTCCTACTGTCAAAGTCAAACTTCGTCAGATGCTGCGCCAATTGCGCAATCCAACGGAGCACTGGGGGCACCATCTCTAGAGCAATTAAATACTCTTGTTATGCCTGAAAGGTGCCTAATAATATATACTGAAATAATATCGCCATTATAATTATTGACTAGTATTATTGATTTTTCATTAGGCTATTTTTGGTGCCCCCTCAGCAAGTCGGTGCCCTACGCACTGCGCGTGGTGGGAGTGGCGGCGCTATATATTAATTATGAATTATTATTTCAGTCTTTTTCGGTTATTATTTCGAAGCTGGATTGCTTTGCTGTTTATTGATATTTTTAAACTATAACGCTACATCTATCGACATGTATTTAGATGTTATCATTGTATTCATTAATTTATTTATTTTAATAATATTATTTCGGTCTTAATACCGGTGAAATATTACAGTAAGCCAGAACACGGGCCGAGCGGGGCTCATTCTAAGCCCATTAGCCACAATGCAATGCGGACATTCATATCACAGAATCTGACAGCGATCAGCAGGTCATTAACGACAGTATAGGCTATCGCATTTATAAGCAGCCTTTACAATATATTTAGAGTCTAAAGTTTTAAAAAAATTGAAAAGCCCAAATATCTTTTTTTTGGTTCTTTTTATTTAAACTATATTGTTACTAAATGTGAAAATGTGTAAAAGTAATGTGTCAAGGACTTGATATTGAATTATGTAATTAAAAAATTCAAGAACATTTTTTTTTTTTTAAAGAACCATTGCGCATCTTACAGAAAAAAAATATAATAAAAAATTACATTTAATCTGTGTTTTTGTCACCAGCAATACAGTATGTTGCTCAGTTTTGTTACCGTGAGTTAAGCTCCGAGTTTTTTTAAAGTTTCAATGAGTTTCTTCTGTTGTCCTGTTGGAAAAAAATATATATTTTAATTCGTTTAATTTAATTTTTCGCAATTTTTTTTTTTTTTTTTTTTTTCACAACGATATCCGGATGACGGCGCTACCGCCAATTAGCTACTACTTCCTCTGGAGTCGTTGAGTAATGTAGGATAAAATTATTGGCAACCTCATGAACAAGTAGCCTATATAATTTAGGCTGAAATATGAAATATGTATGCAAAAGTGTATTAGTCAAGTATGTTGCTGGGGTATTGTCATGACTGCCTTATGGCTATTTTAACTTTTTGTGACATTGTTTTGGTGTTTCCATTTGTCTGATATAAAACCCTATAAAGTGCTAACTGCATGTCACATGTTAGTGTAACTAGTTCACAAACATTTTCTCAACTCTTCCTTTTCGCTTTTTGTGTAATTTAATAATGTGATATTAACATAAGGCATTCAGTAGACATTAAAATGTCACATTTTCCTTTATCAATAGGACTATGTTCTGTCTCTCATCTGGGCAACACGCACACACACACACACACACACACACACACACACACACACACACACACACACACACACACACACACACACACACACACACACACACACACACACACACACACACACACACACACACACACACACACACACACACACACACACACACACACACACACACACACACACACACACACACACACACACACACACACACACACACACACACACACACACACACACACACACACACACACACACACACACACACACACACACACACACACACACACACACACACACACACACACACACACACACACACACACACACACACACACACACACACACACACACACACACACACACACACACACACACACACACACACACACACACACACTCTCTCTCTCTCTCTCTCTCTCTCACTCTCTCTCTCTCTCACACACACACACACACACACACACACACACACACACACACACACACACACTCAGACACACACACACACACACACACACACACACTTACATGCGCACACACAGATCGGGACTTCGGGAGCGCGGATCGCAAATCATTTGGTTCAGTTCGGGAATTCAGACAGCAAATAATTTGATTAAGTTCGGGACTTCAGAGCGCAGAGCGCAAATAATTTGGTTCAGTTCGGGACTTCAAAGCACTGATCATTTGGTTAAGTTCGGGACTTCAAAGCGCAGAGCACAAATCAGTTGATTAAGTTCGGGACTTCAGAGCGCAGAGCGCAAAAAAATTGGTTAAGTTCGGGACTTCAGAGCGCAGAGCGCAAATCATTTGATTAAGTTTGGGACTTCAGAGTGCAGAGCGCAAATAATTTGGTTAAGTTCGGGACTTCAGAGCGCAGAGCGCAAATCATTTGATTAAGTTCGGGACTTCAGAGCGCAGAGCGCAAATAATTTGGTTAAGTTCGGGACTTCAGAGCGCAGAGCGCAAATCATTTGATTAAGTTCGGGACTTCAAAGCGCAGAGCGCGAATCATTTGATTAAGTTCTGGACTTCAGAGCTCAGAGCGCAAATAATTTGGTTAAGTTCGGGACTTCAGAGCGCAGAGTGCAAATCATTTGATTCAGTTCGGGACTTCAAAGCGCAGAGCGCGAATCATTTGATTAAGTTCGGGACTTCAGAGCGCAAATTATTTGGTTAAGTTCGGGACTTCAGAGCGCAGAGCGCGAATCATTTGATTCAGCTCGGGACTTCAGAGCGCGAATCATTTGGTTCAGTTCGGGACTTCAGAGCACGCATGTGTGTGTATGTATATATATATTGTATATGAGATATCAAAAGGGTCAAATATGTTTACTAAAACATGTTTCAAAATATATTTAGATAAAGATATTTTCTGCCAATATATTTTTTTATATTTGTTTGTTATTGTTTTTAAGTAAGCATTTAAAAATATATTTAGCCCTCTACGTATTTCAATCCAAGAAAATTAATTAGCATGTCACATAACTTTATTTATTTTCTTTATTTTTGTTAAATTTACAATATTCTCCATTCAATACAAAGCCTAATTTTAATCACAATACAAAACTGTATCTTTATAATACTTAGCATTCACATTTGCTTCTTGTCTCAATGTAAAATAAGATTAGAAATATATCTCTTTTCTTGAAGTAAATACAGAACATAAACAAAGTTGTAAATACACTAAGTGGTTTAAGACAAGTCTTCATTTATAATTTCAGGAGGTCTTTCAGTTTCACTCGTGAAAGGGCTGATTAAACTTCAAAAAGAAATGATGTCATTGAATAAGTCAAAACGCAGCGCGGATGTTTATGTATCTCTGAAGGGAACCAACTGTCCTCAGAAATGTGTCATTGGCATTTTCATTTCATCTTGCATATAATGCCTGATAAAACAGCGTTTATGAGTGCGGACCGTGCTGCTTTTGTGTACAGCTGTTACCGGGGAATCCGTTATATTAAGCCACTCTCAAAGCGCCACCTCGTGCCAGAGAATCAATTTGAACGAAAGAAGTTAATGTGCCTACTAAAATTCTAAACAATTAAGACCATAATATTTATAAATTTTAAAT
This sequence comes from Ptychobarbus kaznakovi, assembly GCA_027422405.1. Classification (NCBI taxonomy): domain Eukaryota; kingdom Metazoa; phylum Chordata; class Actinopteri; order Cypriniformes; family Cyprinidae; genus Ptychobarbus; species Ptychobarbus kaznakovi. The sequence goes on from JAPDDN010000612.1 coordinate 67,247, forward strand.
TAATATAGTAATTTATGTTTAACTTATCCCTTTTCATAAAAATGGTTTAAAGGCTGAAATGCCATTTTAAGTTTGTTGTTTTTGTGAAAACCTTTATCTGAACTGTAAATCATGTAATTTATGGCTTAATATGAGACTATAGACATTGTCCAACTTCCCCCCACTCATACGGTGTTGATTTGACCTGTGTGCCTCAAATTGATTAAAATAAATTCTGCGATACCCTGTAAATAATTAAATAAACTCCCTTCCTCGATATATGTGTATTGAAAAAGTATTTGATTGACATTTAGACAACTCTCTGATTATATATGTGTGTGTGTGTGTATGCAACCCATTTTCACTCCCAAGGCGTCAAAAACTGAAGCATGGTCAAACGCTTTTGGCGTCACTATGAAGACGCCAAAAGTGCCACTAGGCGTCAGTATATGACAAAATAGGAACTCCATTGCTTTCAAATGCTTGCTTTATGCGTCAGGTCCAGACGCTTATTGAAAATGAGCATGTATCTGTTACGTCATCTCAATTTGTAGAGAATGAAATAAAAAAAATTATCTTGTTCTGTAAAGACTTTAAATATTATCAGGATACCCCTTATATCTCTAGCAACTCTAAAGCTTGAACTTTCATTCAAATTAATTTACATATACATGTATTATATAATGTTTTAGCGCTTTTTTTAATTGAATGATTGTGTATTGTGCATAACCCGGGCCTGTTTCTATTAATAAACATAATGCAAATATTATAAGGTGTACATTTATATTTGTAGAGTGGAAACGCCCAGTGTTACACTTAATGTGTATTTGTATATAAATATAAGTTTAATGTATTTATTCTGTGTTGACGGCACGTTGTGCTGTTTTTTTATATACTTAATCAAAGAGACATTAACAAAAAATAATTAGCAGATGTTTAAGTTAGTTAAAAAGTTATTTAATGTCTGTGGAATATAATGTACTTTACAAAGTTTTATTTTATATTTTCGTCTAAAATGTTGGCCGAGTTTTTTACAGGGTAAGTTTATATAACTTTCTTTCATACTCGAATCCTTAAGTTTAAGTATATAAACCAACGTATTTTCATATTTGTATTTTTTTTCTTTTATTTTTTTTTATCAATTGTTTTGTACTAACAAGCATATTACAAATAAAGTTTTCGATTCAAATATGCTTTGTACACCTTTTTCCTGACATAAAAATGGGCGCCGCCGTTTGTAAATTATACAGGTATAGCTTCCGGTCTGATCCGCGTCCAGCTATTTTTAGCTGTACAAAGCAGTTCGTTATACTCCTCGTTATTTACCTATAGCATGTAATGAACCAGAAGTCTCACTCATAGGCTTTCTTCCACGTTCGGGAAAAAGGCGGTAGGAAATCGTGACATGTTGCTTGCTAGCGCATCCCTTGCATGGTAGGTTGTGCAGTAATTAGATAATTTATATTAAAAAGTTCAGCTTCTGAACTTACTTTTTATTGTTTTTGTTACCATTGTGCGCTATTACACGTATGTGGGTTGTTCTAAATATTATGAAAAACACTAACGTTATACCTAAAACCATTTGACAGGTGCTAATGGTACCTGATGTTCAGACCAATACATATCAAAATATAGTGTTAGCATATTAGCCAATCATTTATAAATTGGTGTTTATAAAATAATTTATAGTTTGGGCTTTGTACCAAACTTCTAAGATTTATTACGGTTTTTGATACACATGCAATTCAATGAGATAACTATTCATACATTTTGAATAAACAGTATACCTGTTACGGAACTGCCGGACACAAAGGTGAGTGTTGAGAACAGAGTGAGTTTATTTACAAGGATTGGAAGAGACAACAGTGGTGATAGTCCTTGAGTTAGGTGAGTGGCTTTTCTTGGAAATATTGTGGATAGTGCGCTGGGATTCTGACTGTGCCTCTGTCTCTTGGCAGGTTCGTGGCAGACAGGAATCCTGGAGAGCCCGTGAGTCACTAGAGTCCACAGCAGTTCATGTATCTGGATGTGAGAGGTAAGACACGAGGTAAGTATAAGCAGGAGAGGTACACAGGTAAGTATACTCAGCTAGCTATTAGCTGTAGCGTAGCGGTCCTTGGAATATCCACAGGTCTCAACGTCATGGCAGCTTTGTGACTTCAAGATCAGACAGTGGTGCAGGATGAGGAGTGAGCTTATATCCCGGTGCTAATGACTGTGGTGATGAGGAGCAGGTGTGTATGATCATTAATCAGGTGCAGGTGAAGGTGATCAGTGATGGAGGAATACGGGCCATTCTGTGACAATACCGATTAGTAGGCATGCATTTTAAAATGTTGTACCTTTTATCAATAGTTAATTCACATTTAATTAACATGAACAATTGTATTGGCAGTTGGCATTAACTAACATTAACAAAGATTACAAATGCTGTAAAACTGTATTGTTCATTGTTAGTTTGTGTAAGCTAATGTTAACTTATGTTAATCAATACAACCTTCCTTTCTTTTTCTTTCTTTGTATTGGTCATTGGTGATTAAGTATGCTTATGTTCTGTACATCTTTCATTACAATTTTAAATTTGAGGAAATACAGGAAATACAATTATTTAATTCTGGGTAAAGTTATTTTTATAGCTTTAATTAATGGACATTCCACACATCTTATTGTGCATACTTTCCTAAATGTATTATCTATTATCCACTATGTATTAACCATTAATTATACATTTCATTCAAAAAGCAACACAACAGGTTGTTTTAATAGATAGCATGCAAACAAAAATGGTCAAGTAGAAAAATCAATTCAAAATTAAAAAATTAAAAATAAATATTTTACTAATCATCATGCCATCCTAGATCTATATAACTTGTTTTCTTCAGCCAAACATGTTTTAAACCTCAGCATTTGTCCTGCAGTTGTTTTATTTACATTGTGTTTGGAAAATATAGCAAATAATTGTATAAGGTATTAAAAGTTGTACTAAATATGGTTTTGTTTTTCTTTTCAGACAATGACAAAACCAAAACAGAGACCTTGTCCCCACTGCCAAACACCTAGCAATTCTAGTTGCAAAACATGCAAAAAATGTTTTGCTAGTTTAATTACCAGACCAAAATTTAAGGCAAAGCAAAAACATATTGAGGAGAGCACATGGAGGTTCACCACCAAAAAACACCGAAATGCTGCTCGCGTGGTTGATTCTGCCCGCATTGCTGTAAGTCTTGTTTTGCTAATGTTGTATTAAGTTGTGTCCCAAATGACATACTATATACTATGCACTTAAACTATGTACTGTGCACTCAGCCATCTAGTTTACAGTATGAATCTAAGAAGAGTAGTATCGTCCCAAATGGAACACTTATTATTATTTTTTACTAACGGAAAGTATAACCAGTTTTCCAGATGAGGGCAAATGTATAGTGCAATGTAAGTCAAATCAATTTGTACATTGTTCTTTTAATGCCATTGTTATTTTGTGTTCAGCGTAACCTCAGTTACCATCAGACTAAAGTGTAATCATCTCTGCAAGTAAACTTTGCTCTCACAGTGTCTGATTGCTCAGCCTCTCTCCCATCATGTAAGCAAAATTAATGAGTGCATCAACTGTGTACTTAAATTAGACTTTTGCTTTTGGAATTCCCAATGTGAACACACTACTTACCTTATTTATACTACAAAATGGTGTAAAATATTGCATAAGTATGCAATTTGGGACACACCTTTAGTATACTGTATCCGTTATATTCTGTTTACTCTATATTGCAGAGGTTCTCAGCTCTGGCCCTCAAGATCCATTTTCAAGCGGAGTTTAGCTCCAACCCTGATAAAACACACCTGACCAAGATAATCAAGATCTTCAGGAATACTACAGCTGCATCCGAAAGCTCTAACATGCTGCCTTTTTTGAGGCAGCATTTCAAGGCATGTCCGAATCTAATATTTACTTTACTTCCTATCTCCTGAGATACCTTCATCAGGTCAGTTTTTGAAGGCAGCATACATGTATCCTTCGCTGCTTTCAATGTCCCATAATTATATGCGTGTGCGACGTGAGCAGGAATGTAATTGGTCAAGCCTGGTCGAGTTCGAAAAAGAAAGTAGCTGGATCACAGTTTTAGCGTAAATAAAGTTATATTTTCCCTTTTTACACCTTTTGATTGCATTTCTAGCAAGAAATTAGTACTGTAGTTTTCAAATATTCAATTAGTTATCACATAGGCACTCTCTGTTTATATTTCACACTGAATTCCGTTATGCTGCCTATGAAGGCTGTCCAAATGCGTTTCCCGGTGGTGCCTTCATTGCGCAAACGCTTCCTCCGAAGTAGGCAACAAGTCAGCTGTCTAAGCTTTCGGACGCAGCCTACAAAGTTGCAGGCAGGTGAGAGTTTTATCAGGGTTGGAGCTAAACTCTACAGGAAAGTCGATCTTGAGGGCCAGAGTTGAGAACCTGTGGTATAATGCATATTCAGCTATTCATATATTAATAATTAATTTAGTGCTGTCAAACGATTAATTGCGATTAATCACATCCAAAATACAAGTTTTTGTTTACATAATATGTGTATGTGTACTGTGTATATATTTATTATGTATATAATAATAGACAAACATGCATATATAGTTGTTTTTTATATGTACATGTATATAGTTATATAGTATATAGTTATATTCCTATATTTTATATTATATATAAATATATTTATATATAATATAAATATATACATTCATATTTATATATTTATATTATATATAAATATATGTAATATATAAACATAACATATTTTTCTTAAATATATACATGCATGTGTTTGTATTTATATACACATAATAAATATACACAGTACACTCATATATGTTATGTTAAAAAAAACTTATTTTGGATGCGAACAGCAACTTTTATTTTTGGATGAAATATTTGACAGCACTATATAATATATGATCATATGTACTTGTTAAATATTAAGTAGTAAACTTTTGTTTGGGAAGTCCTTGCTTCCCATTATGGATGGACTGATATTTATTATATTATTTCTGTGTCTGTTTTACAGGTTAAGAAACTGGAGGTACTAGGCTATAAGCCAATTTTGTTCATTTCAAAAGAGCAAAAGCAGTTTTTTTTAGCCGAAGCCATTACGTCAATGGGTCCCTGTGCTGAGGGACCACTTCAGAACATCTTTAACAAAATGACTAGCCTCTACGAATATTTTATTAAAAGTAAGTATTTTATTTAATAAAAAAAATAAAAAAATCTGTTTATTTTTCTCTTGTTCTGTAAAGACTTGAAATATTATTACCCCTTATATCTCTAGCAACTCTAAAGCTTCAACTTTAATTCAAATTAATTTACATATACATGTATTTTATATATAATGTTTTTTAATTGAATGATTGTGTAAAGGCCCAGTGTTACACTTAATGTGTATTTGTATATAAATATTAGTTTAATGTATTTATTCTGTGTTGACGGCACGTTGTGCTGCACGTGATCTCCATAGTCTTTAATTTATGTGAAGAAGTTTCAAATTTTGAAAACATTTCTGTAAGCATTTCTAGATTATCAAAGGCTTCAGATCCAAACTACTGCCGAAACTGACCCTGATGTCTGCCAGGACAAGACTTCATCCCTTCCTCCTCCTCCATCTTCTTCCTCCAACCTTTCTCCTCATTCCTCCTCTTCCTCCACTGTTCATCCTCCATCTTCTTCGTCCAACATTTCTCCTCATTCCTCCTCTTCCTCCACTGTTCATCCTCCATCTTCTTCCTCCAACCTTTCTCCTCATTCCTCCTCTTCCTCCACTGTTCATCCTCCATCTTCTTCCTCCAACCTTTCTCCTTATTCCTCCTCTTCCTCCACTGTTCATCCTCCATCTTCTTCCTCAAACCTTTCTCCTCATTCCTCCTCTTCCTCCACTGTTCCTCCTCCATCTTCTTCCTCCAACCTCTCTCCTCTTACCTCCTCTTTTCACACCCTTACTCCTTCTCCATCTTCCAACATTTCTTCTACTACCTCTTCTTTCTACACCTTTCCTTCTGTATCTTCCTTTGACCTTCCTCCTCCTACCCCGTCTAACATCAGCTTTCTTCCTCTTGTATCTTCTTCCTGCACTCTTCTTCCTCCACCACCTTCTTTATGCACTCTTTCGCCTACCTCCTCTTTCTGCACACTTCTCCATCTTCTTTTTCTAGCATTCCTCCTTGTAGCTCCTCATATATCACCCTTTCCTCCACCACTTCTTCCTGTAGTTTTCCTCATCCACCACCTTCCTTTTCTCCTTCTTCTTCCAGCATTCCTCCTGCTACCTCCTCTTACATCACCCTTCTTCCTCATACCTCTTCCTCTTGCACTCTTCCTCCTTCACCACCTTTATCCACTCCTCCTACCCCATCTTTACCCACCCTTTCTCTTATCTGTCAGAGCATGCCCGCTACCTCCCCACTTTCTACTCTAACTACTGCTACCACATTTACCACCAACGATTCAGGTGATTATTTTTAACTTTATTTATGGTCTAGATTTCATTTTGATAATTTTTATCTAACTGTTTTATGTGTGTATGTGTGTATTTACAGGCAGTTCTTGCACAAAAAATCCAGTACAAAAGGCAAACAAAGAAAATGTATGTATAAACAAGCAGGTATTGACAATGTTGATTTATAATAAGAGCTAACGACAAAAAAGACACATACCATAGGCCTTGCTTGCATGCAGCATACAGATCTATGCAGAATGTGCATAAACTGAAATGAAGCCCTGAACTGGAGTGTTTATTTGCATATAAGCATCAGAATATGCATGTGCATATATTCATGGTTCATGGGTGCTACTGTACAGTATGCAGATCTATGAATGCTTGTTACCATACCAAATATTTACCTCTAATGTGTATAGATCTTTTTCAGTGAAGTTTTCTGAACAGTTTTTACACACAGTAGAGTTAGTTCAGGTACATTTGATTTAGAATTATTTCAACTTCAGCCGTGTTTTTATTTTGTATTTGATAACCACACCAACAACTTAATATAAACCATACTTTACATGGTTTAATTTCAGTTCACTTTCAGGTGTTTGGGGTGCAGTCCATTGCAAAGACACCCAGTTCTTCTGGAACATATATTTCTCAATATTTGCATTATTTCTATTTAAGAATTTTGTTCTCAACTCCTAAGTGTGAGTGTAAAAATGTCCTAATAATTATATTTTCTGTTGTAGAATGCCAAGTACACCCCAGTCTTAAAACCTTTCCATACAACAAGATTTTGAGGAGGAGGACATCAAATGACGTACGATTAAACTTAAACAGTATTTAGTTATATATTATATATATATATATATATATAGCATTTAGTTTATATTTGTCAAAAATAGTTTATTCCTTGACAAGATAAATATTCAAAATAAATTAAATGAGGCCTACACTGGTGGCCTAAAAAAATGCATAGTAAAAACATATTTTCTATTAAATCAGGCAAAGTTTTATTTAATGTGTGTGTGTGTGTGTGTGTGTGTGCGCGCGCACATGTGTGCGTAGGTGTGCGTGCGTGTGTTTGAGTGTGTGTTTAAAACTAGCAATTAATGTAATAAAAATGTATTGTTTCATGTACACTTGATGTGTGGGCGAGGCACTTGAAAGTGAAAAGTCTATTTTGTAGAAATAATTTATACCATAGGTTTCTTCTGGACAAATCTGAAAACCACTATTCTAAATAATGTTATGTTAATAAAAATGATACATTGTTATCATGGTATATTTTCTTATATGCATGATACATGTAAAATTTTAATATATTCACAGATTAATCATTATGTATTACAATTTTGAATAACATCATATTTCACATGTTATACCTTCATACTAACATAATGGCTCCAACAGTCTTGAGGAAAAATCCAGTTCTTTGAAAGAGCATCCTATAATTTTAATGTAATCTGAAAAATGTTTGAGGAAAACAATATTGTGAATAGAAAATGGGTAGCCTACATACCATCTACTGTACATGTGGACATTTTGAACATTAATGTCACAACAGCCCAATTAAATTATTAAAGGGGTAACTCAAGATCTTATCATAACCAAAGTAAAAGACTTTACTTTACAAACTGAGCACCCCTGACTAATTGAGCATAGACCTCTTGTGACTTCCTCCAGTCTTTGGGACCTTGATTTCCAAATGAAATGCAACATTTACTTTCATCTGAAAAGAGGACTTTGGACCACTGAGCAACAGTCCAGTTCTTTTTCTCCACAGCCCAGGTAAGATGCTTCTGACGTTGTTTCTGGTCCAGGAGTGGCTTGACACGAGGAATGTGACATTTGTAGCCCATGTCTAGGATTTGTCTCTGCGTAGTGGCTCTTGATGCGCTGACTCCAGCCTCAGTCCACTCCTTGTGAAGCTCCCACACATTTTTGAATGGATTTTACCTGACAATTCTCTCAAGGCTGTGGTTATCCCTTTTGATGGTGCACCTTTTCCTACCACACTTTTTCCTTCCACTCAACTTTCTATGAATACACTTGGATACAGCACTCTGTTAACAGCCAGGCTTTTTAGCAATTAACTTTTGTGGCTTACCCTCCTTGTGGAGGGTGTCAATGTCTTCTGGACATCTGTCAAGTCAGCAGTCTTCCCCATGATTGTGTAGGCTGCTGACCTAGACTGAGAGACCATTTAAAGACTCAGGAAACCTTTGCAGGTGTTTTGAGGTAATTAGCTGATTAGGGTGTGACACCATGACTTTCCAATATTGAACTTTTTCACAATATTCTAATTTTCTGAGACTGATCTTTGGGTCTTCATTATTTGTAAGCCATCTGTAAGTCATCAAGATTTCAAGAAATAAAGGCTTGAAATATTTCACTCTATGTGTAATTAATCTATGTAGGCTAATATATGGGTTTCACTTTCTGAAATGAGTGACAATTGACATATTGAAAATTTGCACACCTGCACACAAATTCTGACCTATGCGTACAAACTCTTTTTCCTATGAATGAATAAAGTAAAAACAATGTTTTTAAGCTCTGTTTTCATGTCGATATAAAGTACACATTTACATTAAATTAGTGGAGATAAGCACTGAAATTACATAAGGTCATTATCACCTTATCTGCAAAAATGCATAAATGTAGTTTAATTTGAATTGCTTAAAATAACTGAAATACTATTTGGCCAGTGAAAGAATGAGATCAAATCTATTTATCTGATAACTATTTAAACAGTTTTTGTTTTTATTTTTATCTTGATATATTTATTCTAATGCATAAGTGTATTGGATTATTTTTAGCAATGAAAAAGAATGTATGGCACAAATAGCATTTAGAGTCCGTAGCCTACATCATATTTCCTTAATGTCTTTTACCTTTGACGATGTTGAACATAGTGTCACGTGGATGGGAATGTTCATGGAAGTTATATGCAGATGAGGTTATGCATAGTAAAACTAGTCGTAAGCTCCATATAAGGTGATTTCTGGGAGGAGTCAGGGTGATGCACGTATGCACAATCTTCCCCTAACTGGGATTTACAAAGGGATTTTTGCACTGGTTCTGGCGTACGCATGCTTTTATAAATCTGAAAACGTTTGTGCGTACGTCAAATCTAGCTTTTGAGTGTACACTTTTAGGATGAAATCTACAGAGTTTTATAAATGAGGCCCCTGGCCACGACAAGATTTTTTTGAAGGGACCCTGATAATTGTATGTACAGTAATCATTTTGATTAATGGAATTTAAAGTTTTCGTATACTATGTTACAAGTAACCCTGCTGTGTGTTTTTTAATTCTAGCTAACAGTTATTGACGATACAAAATGGTTATGTTTTAGGTAACAAGACAGTGATTAAAATCACATAAGAAAAAAAAAATATATATTTAGAAATTTACTTTCATGCCTATAAAACACTCTTTGTTCAGTATCCAAATGAATACACAAACTTTTCACAACTGCACAGGACATCATCTTCCGAAAATGAGAAAAAGACCAAAAGGGTGTGATTAGCCTGATGTGTGAAAGTTGAGGGCAGGTCTCTCTTCAGGCCTTTCCTGATTATATTTGTATCACATGAGAAACAAGAACAAAGCATACTTTATATTGTCATACTTTACTGACTTGCCATATGCAATGAATACATGTACAGTAATAAGAGCACTTCATCATCATGTTGTGCTGTAAATGTGTACAAATGTCAAATTATATACAGGGGATACACAAAGCAGCAGAAATACATTTCTTGGGGAAAAAAGGCACAAACACATTACATGGTTACATACATAGAATATCACTTCTGCAAAAAACTTTGTTTTTATGTGCATCAGTGTGTGAAGTCTGCATATATACGTGAAAGATCATAGCTTCAAAGGGCTATTTATATTGTTTTGGTTGAATATCTTAACATATTAGGTCAACATAAACCACCAACACTTAATTATTTTAAGTCTATCCTTATTTTGTTACATCACAATATTAACAAATTAATATACTATACTAATTACACAATTACAAACACTAATATTACAGTACATATTACATAGTAACTTGATCTTGGGTCTAAGGTGACATTGTGACATTAGAAAGGAAAGACTGGTTCACAATCAAACTCATAGTTTTGTCTTAAAGGTATATAATACACTAGTCAACATTTGAAGTGGATCAAAAATATTCAGCAAAGTTGTCCTAAGACAAGAACGGGTGTTTTTATGAAACTTTTATGAAAGGTTCTGATCCACTTCAAATGTTGACTGGTGTATATATGTTTATATATATATAAACATATATAGAAATCCAGGTTTAGAAATCCTGTAGATTCAGAAGCCTGCTACCTTTTGGTAGGTCCTCTTTGTTTGTTTGAGTCTCATATAGTACCTTACATATAGTAAATTTTACTCATAATCTTTGCTGCTGTTGCTTTCTGAGAGCTTCTCTTGTACTTCCTCTTCCTGTTCAAGCTCAGATTCTTCTGACACCATATCTTTACTGAAAATGTCCATATATCCTGCCCTTACTAGCTGCATTAAATGTTTCAGTTCATGCTGTTTCTTTCGAACAATGCACAGGAGCCCCTTGCACGCAGTTTCGGAGAGGGTAGAAAAAACAGCTGGGAAATATAGAAGGATATATAAACAAAAAAATACAATGTTATAGAGCATTTAGCAAGACATAAACAACACTGGTCTAGAAGCACTTCCTGTTAAATTTTACTGTATAACACTACACAATTTTTAGCAAATGTTAAGGGATAATGTAGCCAGCCAGTTGTTAATCGCAGAATAAATCCCGACAGGGTGATCAGGACTTCAGGACAGGTCTTGGATTACCCTTAAGGGATTTATTTGTGATAACAACCCGGCTGGCTGTACATTATCCCATTGATTACGTGGTTAGTTGGTATATGTGTAAATATATAGGCACAAAATGTTTATATCTTTTATTAGCTCATTTTTAAGAAATGCAAACCTTCTGCAAGGGAAACCCGTTTCCTAGCGTCTGTAAGCCAAGATGCATTAAACAAGTTCAAAGTCCAAACAAGACGAACATTCGATTTAACCACTTGTAAATAAAATCTCATAAATGTTATTAAATATGCATATTTATACTATATTATATTTATATATTAATTAGTAGGTATTAAACTGTGCCTGTTAAGATGACTCACAGTCCTCGGATGAGGCCGTGTTATTAGTTTCAGGCGGTTGTTATCTCGGAAATTAAATACCATGGAATGTTGCAACTGGCCAATCAGAATCAAGCAATCTAGAGTGATGAATAATGAAAAATTATAACCAACTAAACATTCAGAACTGAACTAAAATGTTAAAGAAGCACCAAAGACTTAATTGTATATGTGAAATTGAAAACAACAAGAACTGAAAAACTGAAACAGGAAGTGTGTTGTTTGTGTGCAAATTGGTCAAAATATTATAAATGAAGACTTTCTTACATTTAGAACTTATTTCATTAATCAGTGCTTCAAGCTTGGACGTCTTATGTGTCAGGACCATCCAGTGTTGTTGCATCTCCTTAAAAATAAGACTTTTCTCTTCCTGAAGGCGTCTCATTGCCATCACTCTGTCAAACACCTTCCTCTTGGTAAGAAAAGGAACAGATTCTGCAATGCATGACCTATGTATAAAGTTAACAAAATAGGTAATATATTCAGTATTACTTCATGTTCATAAAAACAGGGACATAGAGAGAGATCTCTTGTAGCATACCAGTATTGCTGGGGATTTGCCAAGGCCAAGCAACAGTCTCGTCTACAAAGAAGTCTTCAACAGAACCAAGCTGCTGGGAAGAATCTGCTATGCTATTGTAGTCATCCACAGCAGCAGCCAGTTTCTTCTTTTCCTCATTCCTTCTATGACGCAAAGAATGGCGCCGCTTGTTGCTGTCTAAATGGAATTCATTTTATAGAATTAAATTATCACAGTACCTTTCTTTTCTCTCATAGCTACAAAAATAAATGTAACAGTGTTTCCCACAGGATTTTGTGAAACAATGGCACTGAATGATGTCACATCCGCATATTTATGATGTCATCACATCATACTCTCTGAACTGTTGCATGCAGTACTTTTTTTTAATACAACTGAATACCGAATAAGCTGTTCTCATTTACACATTTTCTGTTTCTGTTGTCAGACATAAAAGAAAACAGTACTTTAATGCTGCTGTACGGTGAACTGAATGTGCTGCTTCTCGCTCACCAAGTAGACGCCAAGAGAGCTTACCTATTCCAGGAAAAGGAAGACCTCATGCTTGAGTCTTAAAAAATATTGTATACGGAAAAAAGTTTTATACAAAATGTTATGCACTTTCTCTGAAGAAAAAAGTCAGTAAACACTGCACCTGAGTCTGAGACATGGGGGTTTGGGTGACTGGGATTGACAGATACATGCTTTGCCGCCTTTTAAACAACTCAAAACAATGTTTGAGATCTTTATGTTGTTATGAGAAGTGTAAAAAAGACGTGGTTCATTTTAAAACTATGGCGAAACAAATTACACAGTTACCATAGTCTAAGTAATGAATGGGAAACACTGCAATAGATTAAAAATAACAAATTCCCAATTATTTGGTTTTACCTGTTTGACTGTACAGACGTTGTGTTCGCCTTTTGGTGCTCACCGTCAGCCCCTCTATTTCCTCTTGTAACCTTCTCAGATCAGCACTTTCATAATGGTCACTTTCTACACAAGACAATGCACAAAATAAACACTATATGTTACCTGCCAATGATTAAAATTGTAATAGGACCATCACCTTCAACTAAACCTAGCTAAGACAGAACTGCTTGTTGTTTCAGCAAACCCATCGTTTCATCACAATTTCACCTTCCAATTAGGCTCATCAACCATAGCTCCTTCAAAAACAGCCAGAAACCTTGGAGTTGTGATTGATGATAAGCTGAATTTCACAGACCACATTACTAAAACTGCCCGGTCCTGTAGATTTGCATTATATAATATTAAGAAGATGAGGCCCTTTCTCTCGGAACATGCAACACAACTCCTTGTTCAGGCTCTTGTTCTGTCCAGACTTGACTATTGCAATGCTCTCTTGGCAGGTCTTCCAGCCAGTTCCATCAAACCTCTACAATTAATCCAAAACGCTGCTGCAAGATTAATCTTTAATGAGCCGAAAAGAACGCACGTCACACCTCTGTTCATCAATTTGCACTGGCTACCAATAGCTGCTCGCATTAAATTCAAGGCATTAATGTTTGCCTACAGAACCACCTCTGGCTCTGCACCCCTTTACCTAAATTCATTACTTCAGAATTATGTGCCCTCTAGAAGCTTGCGTTCTGCAAGTGAACGACACATTACTGTACCATCCCAAAGAGGCACAAAATCACTTTCACAGACTTTTACATTAACTGTTCTCATCTGGTGGAATGACCTCCCTAACTCAATCCGAGCAGCTGAATCCTTACCCATCTTCAAGAAACGGCTAAAAACACATCTCTTCCAACTTTATTTGACCCTCTAACTCTTGCACTCTCTATTCTAAATTTATTTTATCTAATCTGTCTTCTCTTTATTTAAAAAAACACACAAACATTTGACCCTCTATCAATTGCATATTTATTCTCTAACTGCTAGCTTTTCTTGTAAAACTAACACTAAGTTTAATGTTTCTATATTTTACATACTAGTTTAAAAAAAATAAAAGATCCTTCCTACGTGTACTGCGTTAGGCTAACCAGGACTTGTAATGGCACTTGCATGTTATTGCTCTTTTGTTGGTTTTGATTGCTTCTATAATGTCCTCATTTGTAAGTCGCTTTGGATAAAAGCGTCTGCTAAATGACTAAATAAATAAATAAATAAATAAATAAATAAATAAATAAATAAATAAATAAATAAATAAATAAATAATAAAAGGTCAAAATATCACCTTCGGCCCATTGCTGTACATCTGAAACCCATTGATCAACCACACAATCATCATGCAGTCCAAGCTCTGTCGTCAGTGCCTCAAAGATGCACTGCTGCTCATGCAAAGCTTTCTGGGTCTACAAGAAACAAAACAAAGTAAATACAAAAGCAGCATTTAACCCTTCATGCATGGTGTCCACATATGTGGACAGTTAATTTAACTGCATTTAAAGTTAATGTATCATGGTATTTTTTTTCCAAACCACTTGAAGGCAGTGTCAGTTTCTTTAGATTAAATTATACAAGACAGTGAAATGTAGGTCAATATTGTAACAGTAAAAAAATAAAAATAAAAAATAAAATCAAAATTAAATTATATAAAAGTATCACCACACAAGAGTATATATATATATATATATATATTTAGGTAAAAAAAGAAATAAGAAGTAAAAAAAAAAATGCTACTGTCCCCTGTTTGGAAGGCAAAATCTTTTTTTTCCATATGATTTAAAGTTGCCAAATATTCATTTATTTATGTTGATATATTTGTTAAATGTCTTTTTATTACAATAAGATTTATACATCTTTGAAAAAAACATCAGCAGGTTAATCCAAGATGACTCCACTGCTGACAGTGATAGTTAGATAAATCCATGTGCAGCCATCTTGGAAATGGCATATCTGTGAAAAACTTTTATAATCTTGATTTCCAAATATTCATTGGTGACATCATTAATCCAAGTCAATTAAGGTAAAAATCTGTGAAATATATATTAGTAAAAAAAATATATATTAGTACAGTTAAGTGTGATGAATATGTTATTATTTTATAAACAAAAATTAAGAGTAAAATTTAGTTTTTATTCACCAAAAACTAACTGTCCACGTATGTGTACGTCATGCAACAGTGGAGTCATACTGCATAAAGTCTGATTTCTGTAACCTGCTAGTATATCTATTTGTTTTTTTCAAAGATGTTATAAATTGTCTTATTGTAATAAAACAGACATTTAACAAATATATCAACATAAATAACCATTTGCAATTACATATTACAGCATTAAATGGCAACTTTACACATACATATGGAAAAAAAATTGCATTTTGCCTTCCAAACAGGGGACAGCATAGGTCAAAGAGTCAGTACAGAATAATAGAGAATATCCCAGAAGACAGTGGAAGTGACAGTGACAGCAGTTATGGGCATGTGCCAGCAAAGATCATGTTTTCCATGATTTGCCCATACTGCTGATAGGTTTCCGCATATGCAACTACTGTTATTGGTCCTAGAATATGTGTTTTATTGTTATTATATTGTAATATTATTGTTTTTAATAACTGAGCTGATATAAATAGCATAACGTGCCATTAAAAAAAACACAATATTCCATATTGTCAGCTGTGGCTTTATGTCCCATTTTACTAATTTGTTGCATGTCCACATACGTAGACAGTTAAATAACAAAATTTTGTAAAAATGAAAATGGATTTCAATTTTAGCACCCAATTTTAGCATAGTAATAAAAATAATCATAAAAAATCTAGATAACGTTTTTCATAATTCATGCATGAAAGGGTTAATATAGATATGAATCAGGAATCTGTCAAACCTAGAAATCCCTACTCCAACATTACAATGAGAAGAAAGTTATACCTTTACATATCTATCAACTAAAGCCTGTCCCAATTTAAGAAGCTTCCTCTTATTCCAGGACATGGCCTGCATTGTAATCATGTCCCCACGGCCTGTAAAAAAATATTTTGTACACACACGCACAGTAAAAATATATTATGTCAGTATGTGTATAAATATAACTTTATCATTATGTGTATAAGTATACATTAATCATACCTGCATTCAACATACCTGATTTCGACATATATTTGCTGGTAATTGCAATCCTAGATAGGAAACTGTTAACTTGCTCCACTTCTTCACCAATAGTTGAACCAGCTCCTTCTTGATAGGCCCCACCATACTTGACCTGAGTTTTAAAATGCAACAAAAATAACTTAGAGGTTGTGTATTTCTTCTTAATTTGACATACTTGGATGCATGGTTATGTACCTCACATTTCCAAGAATGTGCTTTGGCATGCATTACAGAAAGAAAAGGACGCATGTCCAGTAAAGACTGTAGCTCAGGACAGTTCTTAGATACTCTCTGTAAATATGGGAAGTATTTGCAAGCCACATCTGAGCAGAAGAATTGGATGGTCCCTTGTGACTTTTCGGCAAGTTTTTTTTGAAGAAAAAGGGGATATGCAAAAATTTCCCCGCAATACATATTTAAGGCCGTAAGGAGAATCCCATGGCGACAGACAGCAATTTCTAACCCCTCCTCATCAAGTTTGCTGCTTGATTTTTTGGATGATTCTTTCGCTGCTGCCCATTGTGATGCTCCACACAGTCCTCTCCCTGAAACCTACACCACATTCATATTTTTTTAAAACAAGAGAAAAAGACATCATGGCCACCACTAAAGAGTATTTCATAGACAAAAACACAAGATATTTCTGAATGACTAAATTCGCATTAACATTTTCCTTCTAACGCAATTTTAATGCTTATTATTACAGATACTGGACTTTTTTTGTTTAGGAATAACTGAGAAATTTATACTTTTTTAAATAAAAGATGTAAGCAACACAATACAGTAAAATCTATGAACATGAGTAATAATACTTACGTGATTATAGTTTTTGCGAATGAAGTCCACAAAGTCTGACACCTCCACATCATTCTGTATGAAAAGTTGGTCAAATAATCCACTTTTGTCTGTGCTATTGAGAAAAAAATCAAAGCTTATATTTATTTAGTTTCATTCAACAGGAAAGATCAATTTAATAAAAAAACTGAAAAGTACCTTGATGTGTTTTTAAAACGATAGTGTTTGCGGTTTCCATCAACAGAAACAGCAACCATGTCTGGAGTGCATGCTGGACAGGTGAAAAACTCCTCCTGGCACATCTTTTCCACTTCATATCTTGCTGCAACCCATTCATTGAAACTACAGCTGAATACATTGGCTGATATTTTTCCACTCTAAAATATGTAAAAAGCAGCACTGGTAATACTGTTTTTCACAACAAATTTTCTGTACAGCTAGTCAGAATCTGTATTATTGAAAGCATTCATCTTAGACATAACTAAAATTAGATAAACTGTTCACTGCATGTTTAATGGCTAGTATGAAGTTAACTGTTATTCATATAAAGTTAGCATAATGTAAAGAAAAGCTGTATTTATTTATTGAGAAAAGACATTTTTGAATAGATAAGTTGGGACTCATACATTGTGTATTGTTTACATTATATATCTTAGTAATTAAATCTACATAGACAAAGGTTTCTCCTACAGTCAGAAAAAAGTAGTTATTATATTTGACAATGATTAATAATAAAACAAACAAAGCAAACCAAATACTTACTCGACCAAAGATAATTGTTTTCTCATCAAGCATTTTAACAAACGCTTGAAAAGATATCCCCGGTGACGCCATTTTCATCTCACGAAATGAGACAAGCACATCTGTATTAAATAGTGTACTTGCAGGAATGTTGCCAGGCCAGTAGAGACTCCTCTGTAATTCTGTCAGGGATGGCACACGTGAATATCCACACACAGCACAGGACAAGTGAGGCATGCTAAGGTTGTAACGACTTACAGAAGGAAAACAAACTATAAGAGATTAAAATGTTGAAAAAAATATAATACACATTTGCAAAATTATGTAAAAAGTTTTCTTTCCATTCATTGTAATGAGGGTTATGGGCCTCCCTGAAGAAACAAAGACTGCCCCGTCACTGCAATCACAAATATGGGCTGGCATTTCTACAGGCAGCAATCGAACTGTGCAAAAAAAGTTCACTTTAAATACATCTACACACAAACATTATAATGTATACTGTATTATACATACAGAATAATACCAAGAACATAATAAAATTATTTTACCGAGTTGTTTAACAGAAATTTGACCAGCTGCTTGCATGAATCCTGTGCAAGGAGGTAAGGGCTGTAAAAAGCCTGAGACCAGGGAATCCCTATTATGGAGCACAAAGTAACTGCCATGCCTTTGCTCATCACAGGCTCCACAAAGAAAAGGGTAGGGAAGGCAGTCCCTACAGCACACAACAGCTGCATTTGACCTGCACTGTTGGCAGATTGAGGAACTTGCATCCTCTCCTTTCAAAATGTTCTCCACAAGACAAGATCTAGCTTCTTTCCATTTTTCTTCCCTCATTGCAGATCTAATGGCCCAGTCATTGGATGCAGACCGAGGGAGATGATCTTGAATGGGCATAACATTAGCATCACCTTCCTGAGTGTCCAACAGCCTCTTTAGCTCTTCAAAAATATCATCTAAATACAATTAGAAAAGTATATATATATATATATATATATATATATATATATATAACATAATTTGAATGCCAATCATAATGTATAATTCTGATTCTGCACATACCAACTGTTTCAGAGGCTTCTGTATGGCCAACATTCAAGTCTTTTTCTGTAACAAGTGGACCAGCTAAAACATTAAAGAGAAAGAGATTGTGAGTAATAGAGCACCCAAAGCGACATGAAAACATACACCATCATTTAGATTTAGAAACATTACCAGAGATTTTGTTGTGGTCACCTCTTATTCCTATTTAGAAAATGAAAGAACACATGTTTACATACTTGTCAATATCACAATACTACATAACTAACCATTAGAATAAATTGAAAGAAAATGTACGAATACTGCATACATTGTTAAAGCATGGATTATGCATCCAAATATATTTGGGTTGCTGTATATGGAAAATTTGATGTTCTATTCTCATCTGCATACAGTACTTTATACTTACTTTTTACAGTTGCCCTTTTGGATATTGGATATTTGTAAATAATTTCCCATTGGTCATCTCTTTTTCTCCACTCAACAGTTGGGGTTGAAGGTAGTGGCAGCACATTGCTTTTAACCAGTGTTTCCTAGAAGCATGACAAATTTAAGTTAAATAAATAACACTTAATTTCATGTTGCTAAGAGCACACATTTGACCAAGAAGTAAAAGTTATGGTGAAATTAATATTAATTGTGACTTTAAAAAGCAAAAGGATAATATTAAGAAAATATTATGATATTTGCCATAAAACATTATTTAATACATACACATTTTAATGATTGTAAAAGTATTTAACTTTACCTCTCGAGCTCGTAAGCTTTCTAGAAGCTCATCAGCACTCATCAGCTCTTCCTCAAACTCAAAGTCCATCATAAGTATACTGTACTGTACGCTGGGTTTAATATATCTAAAATAAAAATGGATGGATAGATGTAAAGATACAAGGTCCTAAGTTTTTAACTTACAGTAACCTATTTGCTAACACTCGACTGGCCTGAACATCTATTAGCACTATTCGCGCTTAACTATTAGCACCTGCTGTTATAGGATATAGCGTTAATCTTTACAAATACAAAACAATCTAGAGTAAGCATGCACATTTTGCGCAATGGTAACTCTCAAAATAATTTAAATAATACAGAAGCTTAAATCCTATACCTGTCAAATAACTGTATTACAGCCTACCATAGCACGCACACAACCACGTCACAACCCACCAAGCATTTGAATATAAAAACTTTATTGGTAATACAAAACTTTTGAAAATAAAATAAAACATTTACAATTTATACAAATATGTCGGTATACACTTAGGTGCCAAAATAAGCTTTAAAGTGTTTAAGAAAGTTGTATATAATTTTACCTCGTAGAAAACGTCCTAGTGATTTTGTAAAGGAGTTTGTTGTGTTTTCTGATCGGCCAACAGGTTAATATTTAATAGCGTGGAGCTATTTAATTAATTTGTTAATGTCCATGGGATCAAATGTAAAAAAATATTGCGCAGATTAATGTCTACAAAACACACATACATTTAACATTGATACAAAAAAGAGAAATATTATTAAATATACATTTAATAATAATATTAAATATAAATTTGTGTTTTAATACGCGTGTTTTAATATTTTAATTATCTTTTTAACTCGAAACAGGTCAGGGGCATTGAAATAAAGAAATATCGCACCAAATTATATACACTACACAGTGTGAATAGAAGCTGAATAAACCATTTTAAAGCTTTTGATGCGCTTTAGAAGGGTCATCCAGGTATTCTATTTCACGTTTTTAGAGAAAATATTAGGCTAAAAATGAAAGAAAAAAATAAATAAAACGATTCTCACCAAATTGAGATGACGCAACAGACGCATGCTCATATTGTAAGCGTCTGGACCTGACGCATAAAGCAAGCATTTGAAAGCAATGGAGTTCCTATTTTGTCATATACTGACGCCTAGTGGCACTTTTGGCGTCTTCATAGTGACGCCAAAGGTGTTTGACCATGCTTCAGTTTTTGACGCCTTGGGAGTGAGAATGGGTTGCAATTTGACATGCAGTTTTCATATGCTACACACTTGGCCCACCCAGTTTTATGTAGGCCCACCCACTTTAACATTTCTGGCTACGCTAGTTCTATAATGTAGCCTACTTCTAAAATAATAATAATAAATAGAAACATTTAAGGAATATAATTTCCCCCTCATTTTTATTTAGTAAATCTCTGTTGTGCAGCCCTTTACGAAAGCATAAAAGGATAAAAGTTATTTTCATTTGATTACATTTTAAAGCATTAATTAAATTGTTAAAGCTTTATACATTAATTTCATTAACACCATATTTGATACAGAATCCAGAAAAAATAAGTCAAACCAGAATTGATTAATTGTTATGGATTATTAATGATGAATATAAGTTGTTAAACTAATATATAATCAATGATGAAATCTACTTGAATGTTTTTGATTAATTAAATTTGAGTAAACACATGCTTTGTCAACCAAAAACCCCCTGTTTTTTGTGTTATTGTTTAATACCGTATATCATGATACCGTGAAACCGTGAGATGATTATCATACTGTCAAAATCTATATAGTATAATAGATATGCCTTATAAATAAAGAACAAGGCATTTATAGCTGTATTTATAAACTGCTTACTAATAACTCTTATTGTTGGGACAATGCTTAATAAAGGATGAACTGACTATTTAATAAAGCTTACCTAATGACTCATGGCATGCAGTTTTATCAAATGATGTAGTCAGTGCCCTATAAATTAAGTCAAGTCAAAGTCAAAGTCAAAGTCAGCTTTATTGTCAATTCTGCCACATGTACCGTACATACATACAGAGAATTGAAATTGCGTTACTCTCTTACTCCCTGGTGCATACAGATAACACTAAACACTTACAGTAGAACACAAAAATACAGATAAGTACAAATCAATATATATATATATATACATATACATAGTATATATATATATACACACATACATACACAAAAATGCAACTATTACAATATACAAATAAGGACATGAAATAGGACATGTAGGAAAAAATTAATAAAATAAAAATAAAATAATAATAATATAAAAAATGGATAAAGTGGCATAAGGCACATGGCAGATCAGTGAAATAAACAAACAGTGCAGAATATAAATGGTGTAGTGCAAAGAGCTTATCAAGACTATTAAAGTGACAAGGAGCAGTCTTTATTTTTCAGACTGTCAGAAGAGGTAGTTGAATGAGGTCAGTGACTGGTGCTAGTCTCAGTGTGAGTGTGTGTGTGTTGTGTGTGTGTGTGTTCGGGTGGGTGGTGGTGGGGTGGGGGTCAGAGTTCAGTGATTCGTGGGGTAAGAGAGGGGAGGGGGGCAAGGACGGGAGGGAGTTCAGCTTCCTGACAGCCTGGTGGATGAAGCTGTCTTTCAGTCTGTTGGTCCTGGCTTGGAGACTCCTCAGTCTCCTCCCTGATGGTAGCAGACTGAAGAAGTTGTGTGTTGGGTGGGTGGGATCACCTGCAATACTGAGGGCTTTGCGGGTGAGACGGGTGTTGTAAATGTCCTGGAGAGAGGGGAGAGAGACACCAACGATCTTCTCAGCTGCTCTCACTATCCGTCGAAGGGACTTGCGGCAGGACGCGTTGCAGGCGCCATACCACACAGCGATGCAGCTAGTCAGAATGCTCTCAATGGTGCCTCTGTAGAAGGTGCACATGATTGGGGCCGGGGCTCTGGCTCTTCTTAGTTTGCGGAGGAAGTAGAGACGCTGTTGTGCTTTCTTGGCTAGTGCCGCAGTGTTGTTGGTCCAGGAGAGGTCCTCTGTGATGTGTACACCCAGGAACTTGGTGCTGCTCACTCTCTCCACGGTCGCACCATTGATGGTCAGAGGAGCATGCAGAGAGTGCACTCTCCTGAAGTCAATGACAATCTCCTTCGTCTTCTCCACATTCAGAGAGAGATTGTTGTCACTGCACCACCCGGCCAGGCGGCTCACCTCGCTCCTGTAGTTTGTCTCATCTCTGTTGCTGATGAGACCCACCACAGTCGTGTCATCCGCAAATTTAATGAAGCGGTTGGAGTTGTGTGACGGTGTGCAGTCGTGGGTCAGCAGAGTGAAGAGGAGGGGGCTCAGCACACATCCTTGGGGGGCCCCTGTGTTCAGTGTGATGGTGCTGGATGTGTTACTGCCGACCCGTACTGCCTGAGGTCTCCCGGTCAGAAAGTCCAACAGCCAGTTGCACAGCGACGTATTGAGCCCCAGCTGGACCAGTTTATGGATGAGCTGTTGAGGGATGATTGTGTTGAATGCTGAACTGAAGTCTATGAACAGCAATCTGACATACGTGTCCGTTTTGTCTAAGTGTGTGAGGGCTGGGTGGAGGGCAGTGGCGATGGCATCATCGGTCGAGCGATTTGACCTATATGCAAACTGGAAGGGGTCCAGGGAGGGGGGAGGACAGACTTGATGTGCTGCATGACTAACCATTCAAAGCACTTCATGAGAATAGGAGTGAGTGCTACTGGACGGTAGTCATTGAAGCAGGATGGAGATGACTTATTCGGGACTGGAATGATGGTGGTAGCTTTGAAGCATGTGGGGACAACAGCCTGGCTTAGTGAGATGTTGAAGATGTCTGTGAAGACATCAGTGAGTTCCACTGCACAGTCTCTCAGTACACGCCCAGGAATGTTGTCAGGACCCGGAGCTTTGCGTGCATTGATCCTGCTGAGGGATCTCCTCACGCTGTGCGGGGACAGCGTCATCATCTGGTCGCCAGGAGGAGGTGGAGTCTTCTGTGCAGTGGTGCTGTTTTGTGCCTCAAAGCGAGCAAAGAAGGCATTCAGCTCGTTCAGCAGGGGGATGGTGCTGTCACAGGTCTGTGGTGGGGGCTTGTAGTCCGTAATGGTCTGAATCCCCTGCCACAGGCTCAGAGTGTCTCTGCTGTCGCTGAAGCGATGGGCTATCCTCCTGGAGTACTGTCTCTTGGCCTCTCTGATGCCGCGGGATAGGTTGGCCCTAGCTGTCCTTAGGCCCTCCTCATCTCCAGCTCTAAAGGCAGCATTCCGAGCCTTCAGAAGTCTGTAGACCTCCCCTGTCAGCCACGGCTTCTGGTTGGCCCGGACAGTGATAGTCTTTGTGACCGTTACATCATCAATACACTTGGTGATGTAGGCAGTGACAGTCTCTGTGTATTCTTGGAGGTCTGTAGTATTGTTGTATGTGGCAGCCTGCTTGAACATATTCCAGTCAGTGGTGTCGAAACAGTTAACTGGTTCTATGACTTTTTTGTCGCTAAAACTGATAAGGCCTAAGACATTTTTTAAGCTGTAATGCAGAAAAACACCAACAACAACCAAAAATGACTTTTTTCGGTGATTAAAGATATGTTTAAAAGTCTCTCTCTCTCTCTCTCTCTCTCTCTCTCTCATCAACCCTCCTCACTCCCTGTCACACTGAAAAGACAGCCCGACCCCCCTCCACTCCACTTCACAGTTCTCACACACACAGAAGAGAGTGGAGTGTGATCAAATGCCTGATAGGTTTTTATTTTCTCTCATCCATAGAGTTTTGTAAAGTCATGAAACTAATCATACTTCCTCGGAATGACTTTTTCCCTGCATGTAAAAAGTTTTGAAGTTTTTGGAAACTGCACTTTAAAGATATAAGATATCGCTGCTATCTTTTTTAATCTCACTTTAATAAACCACTATTTCAACACCGTTCAAGCTATCCACAAGCCGTTCACAATTTAGCATCTTCAGTGTCTTGGCATCATGTTGACAAAGTTTGGTGTGAACTACTTGTTCACTGTAGTGTGAAACACTAGTGTGAAACTACTTCTTCTTGGAGGAGTATGAATTAATTTGCAGCTTGATTATTCCTTTTGTTTTATTCCATTAAAACAAAAATAGCCGGCTTCCTGTTGGTCGTAGTGATTAGAACATTATATGTACCGAGTTTGGTGACTGTAGCTAAAACTAATCCCCCAAGTTTTGACAAAAGGTGGCGCTATAGAGTGCCTCCTCCATGCCCGTTTATGAGCTTTTTCCAGTGTCTATCTATAATTAATACTGATGTGTGTGTTGAAATTCTAAATATCTTAAGTGCCTCAAAATCACCAGAAAAGAATATTGAGGTTTGACACGTTGTCATGGCAACAGTATTTTAGACATCAATATTCCCTTCACAGTTTCACATTGGCCGTGTTTTGACATTATTTTGATGAAGTTTGAAGCAAATTTGGTAAAAGTAAGATGCTGAATTCAAAGCATTTTGAAAATGACACACTTCCTGCTGCCAGTTGGTGGCGCTATAAATTTAACTCATAATTGTCACATTGATGCGATCGGTTTCATACACCGAACAAACCACTGAAGTGTGATCAAAATCAGACAATGTATGTGGACTTTATTAGACACTTCCTGTATCTCAATTCTCGCCATAACTTCATCGCCTCGCCACGGGCAAACCGTTCGAGATATCAAAAATCCCTCTGAAATTTGCCTGGCCGCAGGTTCCAATGTGTGTGCAAATTTTCAAGAGTTTTTTACCATCTTAAGCCCCCCAAAAATGCCCGGATAGTCAAAAAAAAAAAAGAATCCTAACGCCCGTTTCACGCCGCAAGCGTGAGCAGCGCGTGAGCGGCGCAGAAGCGGCGCGTAAGCAGAGCAGGAGCAGCGCGCACCCATTGTGCTTTCACACCGGTAGCGTTTGCAGCGCGCGGCTGAACAGCGTCTTCTGTTCAGAATGGGTTCGAATCTAATTTCAAATACAATTGGTCTTGATTTATCATTAGAATTGTTGATATTACTGTATTTGTTTTATTAACACTATACATGTGTATCTTTGTTTATGTGCAGTACGTATTGTAGATAGAAGAAAATAAATTGTGCTGTATTTGTTAATACGGAGATACGGTTAATAAGGATACAACGTAGATTTTGGGTGCACCCAGGCTGCGGAACAGCAAAAAACAATATCTGACCATAGCAGAAATGTTACAGTTATTTTATACATTGTGTTTATATTGAATATTGTCAATATTTTAAATGTTTGTACTTGTAACCAGAAGTTTATTTTTGCACATATACTGTAAGCTGCTGTTATTTATGTTTGTTTGTATTGATTGTTATTTACAGATTGTAAAAAAAAGTTGTACAGATTGGACAGATTGTACTTTTTGTCTTTCAAAACAAAAGAAAACCATTCAAATTACGTAGCATCTGCCAACACAAAAATCCTTTGTAAAGAAAACGCATTAATTATAAGAGAATTACTTGCCTTTGAAGTTTTGGTCAAAAGAGTAAATCTACGACGTTTTGCATCTTTATTCAACATTTATTAGCAAACCTCTTCATAATGCCTGCTGACGAACGCTTCTTTAATAATGAAGCGATATCTGATAAACATGCACATAAACAGCAGATTTGCAAGCAATCTCCATGCTAACATCTTCAACATACATCGTAAATGTATTTGTTAATTCTATATGTAAACGTTTAAATAGGGATATTAGCAAACACACGAAAAACACACTTTCAAAAAAGCCACCCATAATCATAGACTTATTTGGTGTAGCTGCATGTGTAATATTTATGTGATCCATTTGTCACTTCGTGGATTATCAAATGATCAATCTACTATTTTCCATCCACACCAACTGCCTCCCATGCTTTTTCTTTGGCTTGTAAGTCTTTATACATTACATTTTTCGGGTCATGAATAACTTTTTGTTTTTCTACTTCTACGATGAGACGAGTGTCGTCCATTATGCCATCTTCCAGGTGTAGACTTCACCTCTGAAGACCCCCGTCTGGCAACACCGGGCGCTGTCACGTTAATTTGTTGACGATGCCTGTTGTCAGCATGGCATCTGTTTCTATGCCAACATATAGGTCTATAAGCTACACAATATATATTAGAACTTGCTACGAAATTGTTGAACTTCGTGGTAACTGTTTAAAATACATTACATCCCATTTACAAACTTTAAAGATGTTTTTTGTGTGTCGATCATGTGCATTTTGGTCATAAACAATGTCCTGTCACTTTAATTCAGCGTGAGCGGCACAGCAAAAATAGACTCGGCGCCGAAACGATCGCGGCACTGCTGCTCACGCGACGCTCCTGCTTGACGCTCACGTGCTGCTCCTGCTCCTGGTGTGAATGCACGCATTTGTTAACATGCAGGCCGAAAAAAAGACGCGCTGCTCACGCGCCGCTCACGCTTGCGGTGTGAAACGGGCGTAAGGAAAACAATAGGGCCCTGCGCCTTTCTGGCTTGGGCCCTAAAAATAATCCTTACGAAATCAATAGGGCCCTGCGCCTTTCTGGCTTGGGCCCTAATAAACAGAGCAGATTCAATAGGGTCCTCGCACCATTGGCGCTCAGTCCCTAATAATAATAAACAGAGCAGATTCAATAGGGTCCTCGCACCATTGGCGCTCAGTCCCTAATAATAATAAACAGAGCAGATTCAATAGGGTCCTCGCACCATCGGTGCTCGGTCCCTAATAAACAACACAGATTCAATAGGGTCCTCGCACCATCGGTGCTCGGTCCCTAATTAGGTGAGAGAAAATAAAACATAACTTTATAATTGTCATTTTCTTCAATCATATAATTAGTATAACACCTAAAATACATTGCATGTAAAAAGTGTTGAATGTGTACATTGTGTGCACATGATCAGGATGGTACCACCACAGAAAAAAACCCTGTTTGCAGGACTATACATTATTTGGATAATAAGTCAAAAACAACAACAACAACAACAGTTAAGTCTGATTCGGTTGCATAGAACATAATACAAATAATACATTGATATTTAATATTAATATATTTTCTGTCCAATTTTCTTTCAATAAATGTGTGGTTATTTTATTGGCTTGTGTCAGAAGCAGAAGTCTTACAAAATTACTTTATAGTATTTATATAAATAAATAAATTATTACAAAGCATATTCGGTTTTGTTTTTTGACCAAGCACATCAAGGAATTCTCGGTTTTGGCCCAGAATTTTCATTTCGGTGCATCCCTACCATTTACTGTAACTACATGCAGAGCACTGTGTTTGCAACCACATGCTCCTTTAAAGGATTACACACACACACACACACACACACACACACACACACACACACACACACACACACACACACACACACACACACACACACACACACACACACACACACACACACACACACACACACACACACACACACACACACACACACACACACACACACAGTATGCAGAGAGACATTTAAGAGGGTTTATTCTCCAAATAACTTTAAATTCATGTTGCTGAGAAATGTGTTAATGTCATGTGTATGGACTCTTGTTTTTTTCCACATTAGCTTCCTGTCCACTAATTGTTTGCCTCTCACAAAAGCCACGATTCTTCTAAGAAGACAGTAAAGGCTTGTCATGCTTGAGCTTTAGTTAGGATCAAAGGTGGAAGTTAAGTTGCACAATTTTTATGTTTTATTATAATTTTTTTCATACTATTATTTTGATGTATGTCTTAGTTTTAGGTTTTACTATGTTTACCTTATTTGTACCTTACCTTATTTGTATTAGATTTGTTTATGTTATGTGGCAATTAAATGCACTAAATGGGTTTAGTTTTCAGTTATTAATATATGCTATTTCAGCAATAAAAAAAAAAATCTAAAAAGGAAACAAATTACTTGTAGAATACTCGATTACTAAAATATTCGATAGCTACAGCCCTAGTTCTGACATCAATCTGACGTTGGGTTCTGACATCAATATGACGTTGGGTTTTGACACCAATATTAAGTTTGGTTCTGACATCAATATGACGTTGGGTTCTGTCGTCAACCCGATTTTCAATTTCAACTAAAATACAACGTCTCTCCGACATTGGGGTCCAAACAACGTTATATTGACGTCCGGTGCCTGCTGGTTGAATCACTAATGTCACATGGACTATTTTAACGATGTCCCTACTACCTTTCCGGGCCTTGAACATTTCAGTTGTGTTGCTGGCAGGATCAGAATGCTCTGGGATTTCATCAAAAATATCTTAATTTGTGCCCTGAAGATGAATGAAGGTCTTATGTTCCAAAATAACACAGGGCGCAGTTTAATCCACAGGCGTTTGACCGGGTTTTGATTTATTTATACGGAATCCCCAAGTTGCAGCATACTATAGACTATATTAGCTAGTTTGCAGCCTGGGATGGAGTGATAAATCTTGTATGTCTATAAAATTGTTATTTCAAACTTTTTATTTAATTGTTTCAAAATTTGTAGGAGGGATGCTTGGTTAGTTGAGCGTAGCCCTATCAAATTAGCTCTTCTTTATAAACTGTTCCCTTGACAGCAGTGGTGTAGTCTACGTGATATGCAGGTATACTGCTGTATACCCAATAGGGAAGGTCAGGGATTTGCGTATACCCACTTAAAAATTATGCAGATACATAACAACATCGTTTTGTGACAGACCTTTCACAAGTTCATTCATAAATTCACCCATTCTGTGTTGTGAAGCATCGTCTTTTTGATAATCATGCCGTATTTCTGTTGACGACTATTGCTAAGCTTGAAATTAAGTAATAAATGAGATATGAAACGAACTACACCCTTTCAGTGTTTTTATGATGATTCTATTTGATCGGTAACCTATTCTT
>JAPDDN010000285.1:0-59575 GCA_027422405.1 Ptychobarbus kaznakovi
GTTGCTGAAATTCTATCCCCTATCACTGAGACAGGGTAAGGAAAGCCATTTAATTTTGAAACAGACCAACCTGCACAGTTTTCCCAAATACAGTCTGGGATTGAATGCCCCTGAGAGCTTATTCTGGCATTATCCCCAGATCACCTTTCATCAGTATGAATTCATTTCCTGAATTGTCTGGAAAGCTTTTATTCACGTGTATGTTTTTTTTAAGCCTAAAGTTTGGATATAAAGAACCTCATTTACCTTAAAGTGTAAAAACATTAAGAAATCCATTATGACTAAAATAGTATGCCAAAGGCAGGTGTTTAATTGCGAAACCTTTGGCTTATATTCTTACAAATTTCACAGAAAGAACAAATAGGTACAGAATGTGTGAATGTGAATGTAAAAAGAATATGGTAAGAAAATGTGTCCCAAACAGACTGTCAGTGAGGATTTTCAGTGAATAGATGGCGAAAAATGACTTTGTTTATGAGCGAGTCAAGTGACCCATTCATTCGACCGATTCGTTCAAAAACACTGATTCATTCAAGAGAACATATGAGTGAGTTGCTGAATCATTCAGTCAACTGATTTGTTTAAAGTGCTGACTCTCTTAGTAATTAAACACTAAATATAAATGTCTCACTGAATCTTTCACTCAAAGCTGCTGCAACCAGTTCTGCTGCTGGTGTTAGTGTTGGTAGGAAAAAAACAGACAGCTTAAGTGACAATAATGTCTCCAAACTGTAAGTTAGTCATTATTAACATGTTGTATTTAACTTTTAAAGAACAGTTTATTATAGTAAGGCCTGCAGCTTGTGTTGCCAGTTGAATCTTGTTGATATTCAGAAATACAGGACTCTTCTCCTGTGATAGGCCTATGGCTACATCATACAGTAACTTCAGGAATTAAAATGTATGCAATTTAAATTAATTTGAGGTGCTTACATTGGCAACTATCTCTTGCACATGAAAACTGCAGTAATGTTAAAGCTGCTTTTCTTGATTTTTCTTTCATGCCCCAATATCACTGGTCTGAAGATAAGATACATGACCATTTAGACGATTACCAGAATTATGAATGATGGATTGAGCTTTGTTTTAATAGCTGAAAATGTGATTATTGCCAACTCTAGAGAGACCACATACTGTAATACACTTTTTATTTTACTGATGGCAACTTATCAATGTTTTTCTGAGCAGGATCTGAAAAATCCAGGTGCCAGTTGCTCAAAAAGTTTAATCTGGATCAGAATGATCTGTATTTGGAATTCCCATGTTTTGCTATCCAGGATCATGTAACCCATCTTACTTTTGTGCATGATCCATATAAACACTGTTTCAGATTTCCAAATCTGGATTACTAGTGCTCTACGGAGCCCATAAAGGGACATGTTGATGGGGGACAAAATTAGATGAGAAAAAATGCCAATGTTTTGCATTCTAGTGTTGCATTATATTTATACAAATAACAACTTCTGACTGGTCCATCTCTGATGATTGTGCCAATGTAGTTTACAATCAGTGACTTTCAATTAAATGTAATATTTATATATACTGTATTATATATATATATATATATATATATACATAATATATATACATAATTGACAGCTGGTTAGAGATTTATTGGGTATATTTAATGCTACAAGTGTTGTATTTTTTGGACCAGTTTTAAAGTTTTATTACATTTTTTTCCCTGAAATCCACCTGCTGGATTCAGAATAATTCAGGTTTTTGTGGAGTGTCCAAAAGTATCCCAAACTTACTAAAACACAAACTGAGGATTTAATCCATATCAAAACTAAGATTGATTTTGTGATCTAATCCTAATTTAGAATCCATTTTTTTCTTTTGAACAACCCATTTGATCTAATCCGATGGTCAAAATCTAATCAGATTACAGGTGCATCTCAATAAATTGGAATGTCGTGAAAAAGTTCATTTATTTCAGTAATTCAACTCAAGTTGTGAAACTTGTGTATTAAATAAATTCAATGCACACAGACTGAAATAGTTTAAGTCTTTGGTTATGTTAATTGTGATGATTTGGGCTCACATTTAACAAAAACCCATCAATTCACTATCTCAACAAATTAGAATACATCATAAGACCAATAAAAAAAAAACTTTTTAGTGAATTGTTGGCCTTCTGGAAAGTATGTTCATTTACTGAATATGTACTCAATACTTGTTTGGGACTCCTTTAGCTTTAAACACTGCCTCATTCGGCGTGGCATGGAGGTGATCAGTTTGTGGCTGCTGAGGTGGAAGTCCAGGTTTCTTTGACAGTGGCCTTCAGCTCATCTGATTTTTTGGTCTCTTGTTTCTCATTTTCCTTTGACAATACCCCAATTCTCTATGGGGTTCAGGTCTGGTGAGTTTGCTGCCAGTCAAGCACACCAACACCATGGTCATTTAACCAACTTTTGGTGCTTTTGGCAGTGTGGGCAGGTGCCAAATCCTGCTGGAAAATGAAATCAGCATCTTTAAAAAGCTGGTCAGCAGAAGGAAGCATGAATTGCTCCAAAATGTCTTGGTAAACGGGTTGTGACGTTGGTTTTCAAAAAACACAATGGACCAACACCAGCAGATGACATTGCACCCCAAATCATCACAGACTGTGGAAACTTAACACTGGACTTCAAGCAACTTGGGCTATGAGCTTCTCCACCCTTCCTCCAGACTCTAGGACCTTGGTTTCCAAATGAAATACAAAACTTGCTCTCATCTGAAAAGAGGACTTTGGACCTCTGGGCAACAGTCCAGTTCTTCTTCTCCTTAGCCCAGGTAAGACGTCTCTCTGACGACAACTGTAGCCAAATTCCTTGACATGTCTGTGTGTGGTGGCTCTTGATGCCTTGACCCCAGCCTCAGTCCATTCCTTGTGAAGTTCACCCAAATTCTTGAATTGATTTTGCTTGACAATCCTCATAAGGCTGCGGTTCTCTCGTTGGTTGTGCATCTTTTCTTCCACACTTTTTCCTTCCACTCAACTTTCTGTTAACATGCTTGGATACAGCACTCTGTGAACAGCCAGCTTCTTTGGCAATTAATGTTTGTGGCTTACCCTCCTTGTGAAGGGTGTCAATGATTGTCTTCTGGACAACTGTCAGATCAGCAGTCTTCCCCATGATTGTGTAGCCTAGTGAACCAAACTGAGAGACCATTTTGAAGGCTCAGGAAACCTTTGCAGGTGTTTTGAGTTGATTAGCTGATTGGCATGTCACCATATTCTAATTGTTGATATAGTGAATTGTTTTTTTTGTTAAATGTGAGCAAAAATCATCACAATTTAAAGAACCAAAGACTTAAACTACTTCAGTCTGTGTGCATTGAATTTATTTAATACACAAGTTTCACAATTTGAGTTGAATTACTGAAATAAATGAACTTTCCCATGACATTCTAATTTATTGAGATGCACCTGTACTTTTGAACAACTGGCCCCGGGTATTTTTTCTCTGATCAGATATCTAAATGCTGAAGAGATGTATGTTGAGGTACCATGGTATGCTCTCAGATTTAAATTTTATATGGAATTTAGGGCCAGATTAACCAAACAGGGCAAATTAGCGTTAGAGTGCAATTCCATAAAAGCGCTGATGGAGGGGAAAAATTCAGTGGTGGCGTTCTAGGTGACTCTCTAGCTTGCCTATCCCTAGAAACGGTACTGCCTGACTGTAGTTTTTAACGCTAAATGAGGGTTTGCGCTGGTGCAAGCTGATGGTAAATCTGGCCCAAAATATGCAAAGCGTTAACCGTATAGCTCTAAAAACAAAACAAAAAAAACACTTATTTCAAATTGTTCAAGTGGAGCTACCACATTTAAGGTGCAGTCACATTCACTATTGTTCAGTGAATTTCCACTAGCTAAATTCAGTCATTTCACTAGGAATCCATGTGATCTACAATTTTGTGTGAGGGTGTAAAATTTCCCTATATGCAGATTTTGCAACAGGTTCAAGTTGCCACAGAAAGCTTTGGTTTGGCTTCTGTGTGAGCTGTGTGTCATCACTCTAGCATCTTTGTGACTGAACACACCTGTATGATTGTCATCTAGCGTACAAAAAAAGGTTAACAAGTGCTTTTCATTTATTAACAAGCAATTATTTTTTTTATGTATTGAAACTTCAAGTGCAATTCATCAGCAATGCCAGTGGTATGAACTGTAGGTATTGCTAAAAGTATGGACAAAGAAATCCACCCATTTCCAGGACAGTAGGATGCATCTTTCCTCTGTGAATGAACGCTTGATGAATCTTGGCTGCTACTGGCAGCTGGACTAACAACCCATGATGACACACAGGAAAGGAAGGGTGGAATTCACTGAAGTCTTTCCTGAACTTAGGAAGTAAGCTTGCTTCCTTTTCCTGTCATTTCTTTGATATGAATAATTGTCTTTTTGTGCCTGAATTGACCTTTGTATCTTTAAAACACCCTAATACTGCAGATTGTGTGTTATTACAGTGTTGTACAAAATTGTGAGGTCCTCTACGGGCTGTGTTACCTGAAAAGAGCCTGTTTGTGGACAGATAATGTCTCAATTTCGCTTGTGTCAGACTGTGTCATGAACTTGTATACTCAGAAAATATAAACCCGTTGTAATTGATGGGTAATTGTCGTTGGACTAAGAGACAGGCATTTAAAGGTCACTGGTCTGCAATAATTGCCTTCTATTATCCTAATTTGGATGAATGGGGCAAACAAAGCTGTCAAACAGCACCGGTGAACAATGGTTATCAATGTCTTTGGCAGTTGAGTCATCTGGGAGCCCGTCCACATGGTCGCTGTTAAGATTTTTTAGGGAAAACAGAAAAACTTCTGAACCCCACTTTGTCCTTTTTACATAAATGAAACATGCTGCTATTCATGTGCTATTTCCAGATGTCAAACACTGAAACGTGATTTTTAAGCATATTATACTGGGTCTCCCCATGTAAGCAATCATGGAAAAGATCTTTCCTTCTTTTCCCCCCTTGGTTATTTCCTGTTATGTTGATGAAATGGCAACAAATGCTTCGTAACCAGACCTGGTTCTTGATTACTGAATCACATGGATTATGTGATTTATTTTGTAAATTTGAATCTTAAAGCTTTGATCTAGCTGAAAGATTGATCTAGAATGACTTAAATGTACCACACTTGTTTTCTTGTGGACATTTTGAGTGTGACTTCTGCTGCTATGCTCAGTAAATATGAACTACACCGGTAA
The DNA here is from genome assembly GCA_027422405.1 of Ptychobarbus kaznakovi. Lineage (NCBI taxonomy): Eukaryota > Metazoa > Chordata > Actinopteri > Cypriniformes > Cyprinidae > Ptychobarbus > Ptychobarbus kaznakovi. Next base: position 5,201 of record JAPDDN010000285.1, read on the forward strand.
GAACAAAATGGAAATGGCGAAATAAAGAAAGGGAATGTTTTGCTCTGCCCTTTACTTGGCAGTTGAAAGAGAGGGCAAGGAGCCGAGACTCTTTCGGGGTCTAATTATGACTTGCAGATGAAGAGAAACCACAGGAAACCAGTATATACATTCTCTCATTCCAGGATCGCTGGGACATCTCTTGCCAATATAGGGATTCCATCCCTGAAAATAAAAACTGTGAATTAACCCTTCTGAGGCCATTTTCATCCATTTTGTTGACTATTACACTTGTATATTTTAATCTGAATAGGGAAAATGAAATATGTTGCCATCGGTGACCATCTTTCTTTACTATATATGAGGTTGAAGCTTAGTATTCGTTTCCTTTTAGTATTTTATGTCTGCGTGTAGTTACGTAATGGAGGCCTGAGGGAGCTTTTGTAGCGATGCTGAGCAGAGTGTGTGAAGTTAATATAACCATGTTGGAAACAAAGTTTTGATAAATGTACTCCAACTGCATTTCTCCAGACAGCCCTACCAAACACCGTATTGCTGCCGTAACAATTGGAATCACAAATGGTCAGATGTAATATCTGTCAAACATGCAAACGGTTCTTCGATTTCTACATGTAAACTAGAAGATCATTTTAGGACCACAAATAAATATATATCCCAAGAAAGATGATATTTATGATGGCAAATAGGGAAACGATTAACTCATATCCTGTTTTGAAATACAAGCCAGAGATTCTGTTGACTAAGCATGAAGTGTTTTGGATCATCTACTAACCAAAATGGCTTTCTTAATATTTAATGTAGTGAAACCTTCCTTTGTCTCTTTGTAGGATTTAGTAGTAAGATATGATTTACATTTAAATGTATGCATTTAGCAGACCCCTTTATCTAAAGTCCAAAGTTTCAACCACTTACGACACAAACTAATTTTGTATTTTGCTCAAACTTTGTACATATCAGGCTGCAGTTGTATGTATCAAAATGCAAGGTTGTCTGGAATTGTAAAGCTTACAGTGTGTAAGTTATTCCATCTGTGAATCTGGTGTTGTTCTTCTTTACTTTTTATATTGACTTGACATATGGGTTCAGTTGATGTCATATAATTTATAGACAGAGATGATTTGATTGAACACACACATGCAGGGTCCAAAATATACTAGCATACATACATTGGTGGTAAATTGAGAAAATGTACTGGTCATGAATATGTTATTACCAGCATTGAAACTGAATTGTGCATTATATCCTTATTTTATTATTTTTAATATTTTTTTGTCACTATAAGTTATTTTTTTTATAAGATTTGGCCTCCCAGATAAACATTTTTTTTCATTTATTTATTTTAATCTCTTTTATTTTATTTAGTCATGGCATTATTTTGCATTAATTTGATGGGCAGTCGACATGTTTTATTTAATTGCTGTAAGAATTAACTCTGATTTTAGCTTTTATTCCTCCACCAATTATGTAATGAATTTAATCTATTATTTCAGCTTTTAGGGAATCAAGTCTTAAAGACTCGGGTTGATTTGATTGAATTGATATTAATTCAAAACTTATAATCTATACATTATTAACGAATGGTCCAGCGAACGTTAAAATCAGTATACCTTAACAATTTTGTTTATCTTACTTCGTGGCCAACGATAAAACAAACAAAATAGTACTTTTTTGAGCAAGGTAGCACAGGCTCTGGGCAAAGTTTGACCTGAATATTACACAACACAAGACAAAAAGATTCTTTATACATGAAAACAAAGTTTATTTGTGACTCTACGATATGTAGAACAAACGTCCAGGAAATTAGTTATTGCGATTTGAAGAAAGTCTAGCACTCTTTTGCTATTTCGTAAATTCAACCGGAGGTAGATCACAAGCAGAGAATTGCTATCTTGACTGCATACAAATCAATTCACCAGTTTCCTGCAAAATTGGGGAGATAGGTTGTTTATTTGCTTGTCAAGTTGAGTTTGACAGGTACTCTCCGGTTTTGTTTCCTTTCCTGGTTGGGAAACCTCTGGGGCTGCTGATTGGCTACTGATGTGTCATTTTTTGACGCGTCTCCAGGGATGCCCTTCGGTTGTTGGTTTCTTTGTGACGTGATGATGCTCTGGAAACTCTTAGGATGAAACTCTGATGTTATGGCTGTGAGCGCTTCGCAGTACGATCAGTGAGCGAAGCCAAAGTTTAGCAAGCAGCAAGTAATAGAGCCTTTCTGTCACTGAGTTTCAACAGGCTGAATTCTGTCCACCCACTAGATGCTGCTTCCAATCAAATTGTCGCTGTAGGGCGGAGCCCCGCCCCACATAGCTTCTTTTCCATGCATACATTATCTGCTAGTTATTTTATCACATGAAAAAAATATCCTAGCAGATTTAATTTATCGTGTTGTAGTCATGCATTATGATGCTAAAGGTCAACTTCCATCCAAACCAAATTATTGCTGATGAAACCAGCTTTCATTCAACACCAAATTATTCCTGTATTTGACACACACAAAGTACATATACTAATTTTATCTACTACTCAGTTTTAGGCATAGATTAAAAATATCCTAAATTATAAATAACCACACCAAGCCAATAAAAGACATAAAATACAACATTAGAATATATTGTCTGAGTGTATTGCTTTAATAGCCGCAGTATTTATTGATTGTCTTTTGGCAGAAAGTCAATAAAAGTTTGTGTTCTTTGTCTGCACCAGAAGAGAAAAGAGCGCATTTCTTTTGGAATTTAGGAAAGAAACGGGAGGTGTCCGGAGGTCAGGAAGTCACTTTGGGTGTGTATCTGTGGAACTTCAGTGCTCCGACGTCTCCTCGTAAAACAGTCATCCCTTGTTGATAAAATAATTGAATTATGTGTTAAACGGTCACCAGATCCCGTGAGTGTCCATGCTGGAACATTTCCAGATACAACGCTTATTTTTACTGTTTATTTTATGGGTCTTGTGGGAGATAAAGAATCAAGTTCCTTGACAGGAACTGGTTCAGAAAATCGACGTTAGGTTTGAGCATGAACTCGTTTTATGACTTTGCAGATGTGGAGAGGAAACTTCTCAATTTCCTGTAAGGACTGCTTTGATCATGCAGCGTATTTTTGTTATTTCTCTCTCGATAAGGCCCTACAATTGCCAAAATTATTTTTTATGCTTGCATATTGTGGGTGTTCATTTTGACCTGGCATGCCTCTGTGGCTTTGTTCAGTTAGCTGGATGCACTGAAAAAATTAAAAACCACTAAATAAAAGGGTAAACCACTTTGATTTTTATAGAACAGTTTTAATATAAGGTTAATAAAGACAGATAAAGCAGATTTGTTGCGTTCATGTATATTTATATTTACATCATGAGAAAGTAAGCATGAAGGAAAACAATTTGTGCTGAAAGTAAATATTAGCAGCTCATCTTGGGCCAGGAGCGCATTGTCGCCTCTTACTCTCTGACCTCAGTTCAGATAGTAATCCCAGTTTAGGGATGCATTTCCTCAAAAGGATACGGTCTAAATCCTATTATTTGCATCTATTATTTCAACCTAGTTTGTCTCTATGGCCCTTTGTCGCACTTAACATATGGCTGACACCGATATGCATTTCCAAAATAGTTTTACAGTCTACAGGTATGTAAACACAAGTTGTGTGACTTATACACAGTGAAACTGTGTTCTTTAAACCTCATCAAATTGCACACGTCAATGTCAGATGTGATGACCACTGATTTTACCTCCAGATTTCACTTTAATATTTCAGAAATAAATAGTTATAAAATTGTTGCTCATTTATATATTTGTTTTTATTAATTCATTTTATTTTATTATTTTCACAATTTCTTTAGATGTAAAACAATTATTAATGATTTAAATCTAAAATATATTTAAATATAATATAATATTTCTGTATATTCTTAAAATATTTTTCAAAAACTATTATAATTGTAATAATTCTTTAATAATATTACTATAATTTAAATATTCAGAATTTTTGTATAGAATTCAGAATTCAATTTGTGGAACAAAAAATTCAGATAAATATTTCACATTTAATTTATAAACATACATTTCTTCATATTTATGATAAAAAACTAAATAAATAATACAATTATACTCATTGCAGAATAACAATAAGATTTATAAAGCTGCAGGTTTCGTACTGAAATTTCTGAGGTGATTTATTGTTGGGCTATTCTTTAGCATGACGAGGCCTTGACACTGTATGGTTTCAGCTGCTGCTTTCTGGTACTAGTTCAGCTTGAGAAAGATCTCCTTATCGCATGGCTCCCTATTCTTAAATGTTAATAAAAGGAGGAGCCGATTGGACTACTGGTAGAACTAAGACACACTCTCTCTTTCACTTTCTCGCTTACTCCCTCTCTCTCTCTCTCTCTTTCCTTACAATAACCTAATGTGTGGCACCATTATATTTGCTTATCTTGGCTCTAAGCAGAGGAGTTTTTCCCTTGCACTCAACACAACACAAAGGGGGTGTGGATGGGGAAAAGGGGAAGCCATACCCTGGCCTCTGACTTCTATCAGGCCACCTCAGCGGCTAGGGTTACCTCTTTTCATTCTGGCCCACATTTTTTTCCTCCCTTTTTCCACATGGTACCATGAAGACTCCAGCTTCCCTCTGTGAGGTGGCCTGCCCTGTCTAACTTGTCCTTGAGAAAACCACATACTTTCTGCATGCCTTCCACCAACAAAAGCCCCTCAGCCAATCCTGCCCTATTCTACTTGCTTTATTCGTTTTAGTCTCTTTCTATCCCATTATTTTCTCTCTCATTCACACACACAAATAATGCAATGTGTTTTAATTTTTGGCTTTGTGAAGCCAACTTTTGCAAGTGTGCAAACATGTCAGAGGTAATTCACAGTGATTGTAGCCTTTTATACAAATATGTCTAGGGCAATTACAAGCCGGAATTCAAATAGTGATTTTTTTTTCATAATCAGGTATTTGCTGAGATATCCACAATTTCATCATGTACTTGGCGACCTGGACACGGTTTTATAAATATGCTGTTATTTAGCTTTTAGAGAAGACCTGAAAGCTTAAACACATGAGTCTCTCAGTTGATGTATAAAATGTCATATAAAAGCAAATTATTGTGAAAATGAGGGGATAAAGGGATGGATTGCACAAAGCCTCTATTTGCAGATGTAAACAATTTGGGGGGAAAAAAACAAATAAAGAATTTCTCAGGCATGCCTGCGCATTAAGATGTTGAAAGCAGGATCTGTGAAAGGGATCATCCAATTAATTAGTGTGGAGTATTAGATGTCAAACATGTGGAGACATACTGTACACGTCTCCCTCGAGTCGCATATGAATGCAATTACCGCTGCGTCTGTGTAAACAGTATTGCTCTTATGAATGAAAATATATTCAGTGTGATGTGAAAATCAAAAATGGACACACTCGCTGGAACACATACATGGAGAGACTCTTCCAGATGTTCACTCCAGAGAGAATGGGTGGATTTTACTCAAACATGAATGCTGCAGCTTGTAAGACAGGCCGCTCCTTTCATTAGCTGCAGAATCTCTGCACTTTGATAATTATAGGTAATGTCACTTTTTGTCAGTCTTAAATTTTAGGTTATGGAAGAAAATATAGTGCATTTTCACTACCTTTCAGTATAGAAGTCAGTAATACAATTAAATAAATTGCTAAATATTACAGTAAAGAAATGTTTAATGTTTCAAAACATTTCTATTTCAAACAAATGTTGTTCTTTTGAACTTTCTATTCATGAAAGGATCCTGAAAAAAACTGTATCATGGTTTATTAATAACCACAAGCATTGTCAACATTGATACTGAGAATAAATGTTAATTGAGCAGCAAATCAGCATATTACAATGATTTCTGAAGGATCACGTGACACTGAAGACCAGAGTAATGACTGCTGAAAATCTTTTACATCATGGGAATAAATAACATTTTAGAATGCAATAAAATAAAAAAAATATATATATATACATTTCACAGTATAAATATTTTAGTGTATTTTTGATCAAATAAATGCAGTCTTGGTCAGCATAAGAGACATCAAAACATTAAAAAACTCACTGACTCTAAACGTTTGAACAGCAGAGTATTTTACAATATATTTGTGATTTTAGTAATATTGTCTTATCGTAAATGTAAAATCAGCTGCTGTTTTTCCACCGTTGAATTCTGAATGCTATATATACACTCACTGGCCACTTTATTAGGAACACCTTGCTAGTACAGGGTTGGACCCCGTTTTGCCATCAGAACTGCCTTAATTATTCGTGGCATAGATTCAACAAGGTGTTGGAAACATTCCTCATAAATTTTGGTCCATATTGACATGATAGCATCACGCAGTTGCTGCAGATTTGTCAGCTGCACATCCATGATGCGAATCTCCCGTTCCACCACATCCCATAGATGCTCTATTGGATTGAAATCTGGTGACTGTGGAGGCCATTTGCGTAAAGTGAACTCATTGGCATGTACAAGAAACCAGTCTGAGATGATTTGAGCTTTGTGACATGGTGCATTATCCTGCTGCAAGTAGCCATCAGAAGATGGGTACACTGTAGTCATAAAGGGATGGACATGGTCAGCAACAATACTCAGGTAGGCTGCAGGGTTTAAACAATGCTCAATTGGCACACAAAGTGTGCAAAGAAAATATACCCCACACCATTACACCACCACCACCAGCCTGAACCGTTGAGCCAAGGCAGGATGGATCCATGCTTTCATGTTCTTTACACCAAATTCTGACCCTTCCATATGAATGTCGCAGTAGAAACCGAGACTTATCAGACCAGGCAACGTTTTTACAATCTTCTATTGTCAAATTTTGGTGAGCCTGTGCGAATTGTAGCCTCCATTTCCTGTTCTTAGCAGACAGGAGTGGCACCCGGTGTGGTCTTCTGCTGCTGTGGCCCACATGCTTCAGGGTTCGACATGTTGTGCGTTCAGAGATGGTATTATGCATACCTTGGTTGTAACGACTGGTTATTTGAGTTACTGTTGCCATTCTATCATGTCTAACCAGTCTGCCCATTCTCCTCTGACCTCTGACATCAACAAGGCATTTCCGTCCACACAATTGCGGCTCACTGGATATTTTCTCTTTTTTGGACCATTCTCTGTAAACCCTAGAGATGGTTGTGCGTGAAAATCGCAGTAGATCAGCAGTTTTTGAAATACTCAGACCAGCCCCTCTGGCACCAACAACCATTCCACGTTCAAAGTCACTTAAATCCCTTTCTTCCCCATTCTGATGCTCGGTTTGAACTTCAGCATGTCATCTTCACCACATCTAGAGGCCTAAATAAATTGAGTATATATACTCATATTCACTCAGAGTGAATGTTTTGAGTTTGAGCTCCGTCAAGTCAATTATTTATTGTCTATTTTCTATCTTAAAAGAAATTTTATACAGCATAGTTTTCGTTTCTATAACGTGTGAATATATCCCCCATCGCATTCTGCAACAAAAGCAATCAGAGCACCTTGTTATTACGAGTTTTATTTTTATTTCCCGAGTCCGCTATTAGCTTATAGCCCGTTAGCATTGCCAGCGCAGTTGCCGGCCACTAAAGCTGCCCGTTAGCATCGCGGCTGCCGGCCCGCTAACACAGCTAATACCCTATTTACACACATTTACCATTGTTTCACTGTTACTTGCTTTAATGGTGGATTTGTGTTTACCTTTCAGTGCAGGTGAGGACACGTTCGAGCTGCATTCGGTGCAGCTGGATCTGGAGGCCATGGAGAGACAGATCCACGAGCTGCTTGGGAAGCAGGCCCAGCTGAGGGAGCGGAGAGCAACGCTGGAAACATCCCGGGCTGACGCCCACAAGTCCGGGGTTTGATCGTCGGAGACTCGTCCCAGGCACGTCCGTGCTACGTTAGCTGAATGTAAAGGGCACACTCACTGTTTCCCTGGTGCTCGTGTTCTCGATGTTTCTGCGCAGATACCCGCGATCCTGAAAGGCGACGAGAGCGTAGGATTGGTCGTGCTGCACGCGGGGGTGAACGACACCAAGCTGTGGCAGACGGAGACACTGAAGAAGGACTTCAGGAGCCTGATCGAGACGGTACGCAGCACTTTGCCCGAGACGACGATCATTGTGTCAGGACCTCTTCCCACGTATCGACGAGGACATGAAATGTTCATTAGACTGTTTGCTTTAAACGAATGGCTGTTGTCATGGTGTAAAGATCAGAAACTGCTCTTTGTTAATAATTTGAATATTTTTTGGGAGCGTCCTTGGCTTTTCCGTGCTGATGGCCTGCACCCCAGCAGAGTCGGAGCAGAACTCCTGTCGGACAACATCTCCAGGACGCTACGCTCCATCTGACTAGTAAGCCAATCCTCAAATAACTGCTATGATGACTTTTGTTCTACCCACTTAATTGATAGAAGTACTTGCAGTGTCCAATCTATACAGACTGTGTCTATTCCCCGAATAGTGAGGACAAAATATAAATTTAATGCAGGATCTAGAAAAAATCTGATCGTGATTAAACCAGAAAAATGCAAAATAAATGAACAAAAACTATTTTTAAAGCTTGGGCTCCTAAACATTAGGTCACTCACACCGAAAGCAGTTATTGTAAATTAAATGATCCCAGATAATAGTTTTTATGTACTCTGTCTGACTAAAACCTGGCTTAAACCAAATTATTATATTGGTTTAAATGAATCTGCTCCACCAAGCTACTGTTATAAGCATGAGCCTCGTCAGACTGGTTGTAGCGGCCTGTTACTCAGAAAACAGGATAGAGGTTTAACTCACTCAAAATACTTATGCTTAATGTTACACTGTCAAATATACTAAATAAATCTGTCCTATCTCTTGCTCTGGCTACTGTGTATAGACCGCCAGGGCCATATAAAGATTTTCTAAAAGAATTTGCAGATATTCTCTCAGACCTATTGGTTAATGTTGATAAAGCACTAATTGTAGGAGATTTTAACATTCACGTAGATAATACAAATGATGTGTTAGGACTTGCGTTTACTGACCTAATAAACTCTTTTGGTGTCAAGGAAAATGTCACTGGGCCCACTCATTATTTTAATCATACGCTATATTTAATTATATCGCATGGTATTGATCTTACTTATATAGATATCATACCTCAAAGCGATGATGTTACTGACCCTTTCCTTGTATCGTGCATGCTGCATATTAATGATTTTAACTATATGGCTCCGCGTTATCGTCCAGGCAGAACTAATGTTCCAGCCACTAAAGACAGATTCACAAATAATCTGCCTGATTTATCTCAACTGCTCTGTGTACCCATAAATACAAATTAACTAGACAGAATTACTAGCAACCTGGGAACTATCTTCTCTAATATGTTAGAAACTGTTGCCCCCATCAAATTAAAAAAGGTTAGAGAAAAACGTGTTGCGCCATAGTACAACAGTTGTACCCATTCTCTCAAGAAAGAAACTCATAATCTTGAGCGCAAATGGAGAAAAACTAACTTGTAAGTCTTTAGAATTGCGTGGAAAAACAGTATGTCCAGCTATAAACAGGCTCTAAAAGCTGCCAGGACCGAGCATATCCGCAAACTCATAGAAAATAACCAAAACAATCCAAGGTTTTTATTTAGCACAGTGGCTAGATTAACAAATAAAAAGATGTCACCAGATCTAAATATTCCCTCACAGTTTAATAGTAATGACTTTATGAATTTCTTCACTGATAAAATAGATAACATCAGAAATACAATAACAAATGTAGATTCTACAGCGTCTAGTACTTCAGCTTCATTCATTGCACCCAAAGAAAAACTGCAGTGCTTTACAACTATAGGAGAGGATGAGCTAAATAAACTTATCACTGCATCTAAACCAACAACATTATGTTTATTAGATCCTGTACCCACTAAATTATGAAAGAGTTGAAAGAGTTGTTACCAGTAGCAGAAGGTAATATTCTCAATATTATTAACTCCTCGTTATCTTTAGGTCACATCCCAAAACCATTCAAGCTGGCGGTTATTAAGCCTCTAATTAAGAAACCAAAACTAGATCCTTGTGAACTGGCAAATTACAGACCCATTTCAAATCTTCTGTGTATGTCTAAAATTTTAGAAAAAGTTGTGTCTGATCAATTGTGCTCCTTCTTGCAAAAAAGTGATATCTATGAAGAATTTCAGTCAGGTTTTAGGCCCCACCATAGCACAGAAACTGAACTTGTTAAAATTACAAATGACTTGCTTCTTGCATCAGACCAAGGCTCTATCTCATTGCTAGTTTTACTTGAATTTAGTGCTGCTTTCGACACTTCATGACATACTCATTGATCGATTACAAAACTATACAGGTATTCAAGGGCAGGCTTTAAGATGTTTTAGATCCTACCTGTCCGATCACTACCACTTTGTTTATTTAAACGGGGAGTCATTTCAATAATCACCAGTAAATTATGGAGTACCACAAGGATCTGTCCTAGATCCTCTGCTATTTTCAATATACATGTTGCCCCTTGGTAATATTATTAGAAAATAAGGGATTAATTTCCATTGTTATGCTGATGATTATCAACTATATATCTCAACAAGACCAGATGAAACTTCTAAAATCTAAGCCAGGGGTAAGCCAGGGTCTCAAACTCAACTTACCTGGGGGCCGCTGGAGTCTGGGTCAGGCTGGGGCCGCATTAAGGAAAATACAAAAAAAGGGTTTCAGTATTCCAAAAAAAGGAGCACAACTTATCCAATCTTTATTATTAACAGTTCTTCAAACAGTTCTTCAACATGAATTTCTTCTGTTTCTTCTGAACGGTTCCTCTGAACGCCGCCGAAGCGGTTCCTCTGAACGCCGCCGGAAGCGTCACGAGACTTTCTATGGTAGCCCAAAGTAAGTAAAAAAATAAAAAAATTAATAAAAGTGTGGCAAGACTCAGCAAAAATGAACAACATGCGGGCCCCACTAACACTAAAACTTTGATGTCAAGTAGGGGGCCACAAAATATCATCCCGTGGGCCTCAATTGGCCCCCGGGCCGCGAGTTTGAGACCCCTGATCTAAGCTAATGGAGTGTTACAAATTTTTAAAAGATTGGATGACTAATAATTTTTTCCTTTTAAAACTACGATAAGACAGAGATATTACTTATTGGACCAAAAAACAGTACACAGAATCTCTTGGATCACAGTTTGCAACTAGACGGATGTCCTGTTCCTTCCTCTACAGTCAAAAATCTGGGTGTTGTATTAGACGGCAACTTATCTTTTGAAAATCATATTTCCCATGTTACAAAAACAGCATTCTTCCATCTTAGAAACATTGCCAAGCTACAGAACATGTAAAGTGTTTCTGATGCAGAAAAGCTAGTTCATGCATTCATGACCTCTAGACTGGACTATTTTAATGCACTGCTAGGTGGTTGTCCTGCATCTTCAATAAACAGGTACAGATACAGATAGTACAAAATGCTGCGGCTAGAGTCCTTACCAGGTCAAGAAAATATGATCATATTACTCCAATTTTACAGTGTCTTCACTGGCTACCTATTAAGTTTCGTATTAGTTACTAAATATTATTTTCACTTACCTATAAGGCCCTAAATGGTTTAGCTCCTGTGTACCTAACTAATCTACTATCATGCTACAATCCAACCCGCTCCCTAAGATCGAAAAACTCTGGACTCTTGGTAGTACCTAGAATAGCAAAGTCCACTAAAGGAGGTAGAACTTTTTCATATTTGGCTCCCAAACTCCGGAATAGCCTTCCTGATAACGTTCTCTGTTTAAATCTAGTTTAAAGACACATATATTTAGCCAAGCATTCATATAATGCATCTCATAATCTTGTACTGCAGTTATATCTGATCAAATGCACATTATTATGCTTTAGCTTGGGTTGAACAGATAATTTCATCCAGGGTTGTACCTGGATGGAACAACTGCTACGCTAATTGTCTTTATTTGTTTCTCTGTTTCTGCCACAGGATTAATATCCCGTGGTAACTAGGAATTACACAAGCTTCAGTCTGGATCCAACCCTTAAATGATCCGAGATGACCAAACACCTGAGAAGAGAGAATGCCAACCCCTCAGAGAATATACAGAATTAACCAAATTTTGCTATAAGTTAAATATATTAAGTTTCTGCAATATATAAATCTATTGTAGAAACTTAATTTCCTGTAAAGCTGCTTTGCAACGATTGTTTCGTGAAAAGCTCTATACAAATAATCTTGAATTGAATTGAATTGAGTTGCTGCCATGTGATTGGCTGATTAGCAATTTGTGTCACCAAGCAATTGAATAGGTGTACCTAATAAAGTGGCCGGTGAGTGTATATATATATAAACGCAACGCTTTTGTTTTTGCCCGCATTTTTCATGAGCTGAACTCAAAGATGTACACAAAAGGCCTATTTCTCTCAAATATTATTCACAAATCTGTCTAAATCTGTGTAAGTGAGCACTTCTCTTTTGCAGAGATAATCCATCACCTCACAGGTGTGGCATATCAAGATGCTGATTAGACAGCATTATTATTGCACAGGTATGCCTTAGGCTGGCCACAAGAAAAGGCCACTCTAAAATTTGCAGTTTTACTGTATTGAGGGGGGGGGGGGTCAGAAAACCAGTCAGAAACCAGTATGGTGTGACCACCATTTGGTGTGACCACCATTTGTGCAAAACATCTCCTTTGCAAAACATCTCCTTTGTTGATCAGGTTGTTGATTGTGGCCTGTGGAATGTTGGTTCATTGTGGCCTGTGGAATGGCTGTGCGACTCCTCTTCAGTGGGATATTGGAAGTTGCTGGATATTGGCTGGAAACGCTGTCAATACGCTGTCATATACGAGCATCCCAAACATTCCCAAACATGGTGACTCAATGTCCGGTGAGTCCGGTGATGCTGGCCATGCTGGCCAAGAACTGCAAGAACTGGGATTTTTCAGCTTCCTGGAATTGTATACAGATCCTAGCAAAAATGGGGCCATGCATTATCATGCTGCAACATGAGGTGATGGTCATGGATGAATGGCACAATAATGGGCCTCGAGATCTCGTCACGTTATCTCTGTGCATTCAAAATGCATCAATAAAATGCATGTGTTCGTAGTCCATAACATACGCCTGCCCATGCCATAACCCCACTGCCACCATGGGCCACTCGATCCACAACGTTGACATCAGCAAACCACTCACCCACACGGCACCATACATGCTGTCTGCCATATGCCCTGTACAGGGAAAACCAGGATTTATCCATGAAGAGAACACCTCTCCAGAGTTCCAGACGCCATCAAATGTGAGCATTTGCCCACTCAAGTCGGTTACGACGATGAACTGCAGTCAGGTTGAGACCCCGATGAGGACAACAAGCATGCAGATGAGCTTCCCTGAAATAGTTTCTGACAGTTTGTGCAGAAATTCTTTGATTATGCAAACCGTCTGGGTGGCTGGTCTCAGACGATCTTGGAGGTGAAGATGCTGGATGTGGAGGTCCTGGGCTGGTGTGGTTACACGTGGTCTGTGGTTGTGAGGCTGGTTGGATGTCCTGCCAAATTCTCTGAAACGCCTTTGGAGATGGCTTATGGTAGAGAAATAACATAACATTCTATTTACGGGCAAACAGCTCTGGTGGACATTCCAGCAGTCAGTGTGCCAATTATACACTCCCTCAAAATTGCAACATATGTGGCATTGTGCTGTGTTATATAAACTGCACTTTTAGAGTGGCCTTTTATTGTGGCCAGCCTAAGGCACACCTGTGCAATAATCATGCTGTCTAATCAGCAGTGGTGGACGAAGTACAAGATCAAGTCAAGTAGTAAAAGAGTAAAAGTACAGATACGTATAATAAAATATTACTCCAGTAAAAGTAAAAGTACTGCTTTTTATTTTACTCGAGTGATTTTACTCGTACAAAAGTACAAAAGTACTAGATTTTTTATGTACTTAAGTAAAAAAGTACTGATAGATAGATTTATTTTCCAATTTTATATAGACTACTTTATTTAATTTTATATTAGCACATATTTTTATAATCCTACTGCCCAAAATACCTGGGATTTTCCCAAAATAACCACTATATGGAGTCAAGATATATTTTTGTTGTTGATTTGGACTATGTTGTTGACTAGAGTGATGTAGTAATGTTCACTGTGAAGCTTACACTGCGATGTACCTGAGAGAAAACAGATTTGACCATCTAATTTACACCAGTAAGAATAAAGTGTTTTAAAGCTTGTTGTTTTGCAGAACGTCAGTTATATATGACATGAGAATAAGGCCTGAAGTTAGGAAGAACATTTTAAGGAAAATATAATTATATTTTCATAATGATTTTTTTCTTCTCAAACCTCGTCTGTGACGTAAAAACACTCCTGTCCAAATGCCCCCAGAGGGCATCACTTCCTACTCTGATAATTACTGTAGTTAGCATGTTCTGAACATCACATGCTTTCTTTTTACCTCAGATGTAATCTATCTAGGTGGTTGAATAAAAATATTTGGACTTTATATCAAAAAATTTCCTCAACGTAGCACCAGCAAGCTTGTTAGCTAGACAGTTAGTGTCAGGTAACAATATTTACTTATTTTCAGTATGGTTATGAATAAACATTCATATCTGTCTACTCGGCTAGTTGATCTAAACAATATAAAAAATTATACTGTTGATAAACAATATAAAAATAGACATCACATAGGGTTAAATGCGTAGCATTTTAATAAAACTGCTAACGTTACAGCAGTGGGGAATATGAACGTGCACGAGTTATTTTATTTAATCTGTGTTATTTTAATGTTTTGTTTTTTGACCTAAAACATAGACACTGACGTTGATCTGTCTGCGTTCAAGCATTTCAGTTGGCTTAAATAGATCACCCTTTACAGCAGATTTAGTTCACAAACAACTGACAGTTTTGGCCTAAATATGATTTTCAGTTACAACAATTAATCCTAAAATTGGACATTAGTAACTTACTTTTCGCAGCATCAGTCGCACGTGCTCACGAGATCTCCCGGTTCTTTACTTGTGAGTTCAGTTCACTGGAGACTCGCTCTAAACGGATCGTTTGAATCAGTGAGTTTTCGACTCGAGAACAGCTGCAATCGGATCTTTCCAATTCGTGAATGAACCTTCAACTAGTGAAGTAAAAGTTACTCAAAATAAAACTACTCCAGTAAAGTACAGATACTTGAAAAATTTACTTAAGTACAGTAACAAATTACTTTTACTTCGTTACTGACCACCTCTGCTAATCAGCATCTTGATATGCCACACCTTTGAGGTGGATGTATTATCTCGGCAAAGGAGAAGTGCTCACTAACACAGATTTAGACAGATTTGTGAACAATATTTGAGAGAAATAGGCCTTTTGTGCACATAGAAAAAAGTATTAGATCTTTGAGTTCAGCTCATGAAAAATGGGGGCACAAACAAAAGTTTTGCGTTTATAATTTTGTTCAGTGTATATAATTTAAGTTAATCTGTGTCTTGCAACATATAGCCTGATATTCATTCATGTTTATGTTGTGCTATAACTAGTAGTAAAGAGGAAAAGATGATTAGTTCACTCATGAATTAGAATTTTGAAATAAAATGACAGGATTTAAGAGCTGAAATATTTCTTAAAAATAACTTTTTAGTTTTTTTTTGCTTGTCACAATTTTGTACATACAACGCACTGCGACCCCTGAGATCTTGTCACTTATGCGCAACATCTGTTACTGTCAAGTTTAGATTCTGAAATTTTGCCTTCACAGAAGACGGTTGCCTCAGGATTAAGCATGTGGATTTAATAAACATTTGATGTATGAATAACATTAAAATGTCTGCTCTGTAAAAAGGAACGGAATGTAATGTAATGACATGAGCATGAAGTGGCGGTGGGCTCATACAAACAGCAAACATACAAACAGCAAACATGTATTAAGCTTAGAGTTTTCTTCTCATTTAATCTCCCTTTCTGGTGATATATTAACGTTTCCTACTTGAAAAACATGCCAAATTCACCTGCTGGGAAGTGCTGTCCCTGTTTTCACGTTTTATTTTTTATACTTTTGATTTGTATTTTCTCTATATAGAAAGGAGCATAATAATTATGAGCAACAGACTATTCATTTGTTTTATTTTTTATACGGAAGATGGATTTCAGTATTTTCTCTAATATTAAAGGAGCATAATAATTATGAGCAACAGACTCGCTTCTGTTGGATTGATGACGGAAGATGGAATTCAGTAGGCTCCCATTGGTGCTTTTATTCACAATCAGGCATGTGTCTGGCGGGCTGTGCTACACCAGGTCGCTGCTGTTGGATGAATTCATGACTGTAATTGGTGCACTCCATTGGTGCTTTTATTCACAATAGGCATGTGTCTGGCGGGCTGCTAAAATGCTTCCCCACCTGAATTCTCAAAGCCTATGCTGTGCCTGACTCAAATCAGCCCAGAAAACGACAGCTGTTATTTTAGGAGAGACTTGAGAGTTATGTGTCTGCTTCCATCTCAACTGGAAGCTATGATATTCAGTAAGGTCGGAAATCAGAACGCAGAAGAGCTTCCTCTAGGTTTTATGTTTTTAGAGGTAATCGCATTTGTCTAAATGACCCACTGGGCAACTGCAAAGGATGGGATTGTAAATAACCTACTATAATTTGCCAAATAATGATTGTGATGGAACTTCTGCCAGCAAAAGTAATTTTGTAGACTTAAGCAAGGCTGGGTTTTTGGATAATTAACTTCAAGCTCTGGATTATTTGATCAAATTATTATTTTGTCAGGGTTACATGTGGAATAAAAAAGTTTATTTGATGCAAAAAAAAACTAAAAAAACATTCATTCTGAAAAGTTAAGTACGCTCATAATAAGATGCTTCGCTAATATTTAGACATTTGCAGGGGTGCCAAAATATATTTTTGATTGGTTAGATTGTTCAAGTTAAGTCTCTTAAAGGGGCTATTAAAGGGGCCTATAACAACCAGCCTATAATGTAAAAAATCCACCCACTCATTTTTTTTATAAAACCAATAAATCATGAACAGTCTCTCCAAGTCACTGAGGGGAAAAAGTCCCGCCCATTTGTGACGCTCTCTGCCCTATTAGCATAAACACAGCCCTGAGTGAGAACCTGCGGTCCACCATTACTGGAGATATATGCAATGTCAGCACCAAAGAGGCATTACAAGCATTGTGTTTTGGGATGCACTAATGAACACTGGAGTCTCCATAATCTTCCCCCCATCTGAGCCGAGTATGTGGTTAAATTTCATTTTCAAAGGAAATATCACGAAAAAAATCGGTAAAGTCCCCTAAATGTTTAGGAATCAATACCAATGCTTCGTGCGCGAACGTCAGCTCCGGACAAAGTAAGTATCATGCATTTGTTTTCCAAATTGCCTTTCTGAAAGAGCTTCTTGGCACTCTGTAAGGCTAATGATGCTAAAGCTATCATTGTCTCTGTCTGTTTTCACTGCTGCTGCCTTCAAGTGCTACCAGAATGGTCGTGAATAGGAATGTGGTAGTTAAAAATTACATATGAAAGCAATGTGAGTCGATCGCTTGAAGTTGTCGTGCTCATAATCAGCTGTGGGACTTATAAAGTTTGTGATAGCATGAGACCAGCTATGTTGCTATTTCTATCCAGCCGTGCTCCCCGTCTGTGTAATTCATAAACGGGAATTTATTATGCACAGTATAATCAGATAACTGACTTTGAAACAGAGTATGTTTTCTGTAAAGATAACAGGCTTGTACTAATAGTTGAATGTTTATTTGAAAAAGCTAGCACTGTTCATGCAGGAGCTGAACTCTTGAAGCTCTGCCCTCTTCTCCGGGAGCAACAGTTCATTTGCATTAAAGCAACATACTCAAATCAGAGCGTTTTGGCTCATACCCTAAAAGTGGCAATTTTAACAAGCTATAAAAAATGATCTGTCTGGTATTTTGAGCTAAAACTTCACATATACGCTCTGGGGACATCAGAGACTTATTTTACATCTTGTAAAAAGGGGCACAATAGGTCCCCTTTAATATTCATTTTTGGGTGAACTATCCATAAAAAATATTTCAGGGCCTATTGAATAGTGTCTTGGAACAGATTGTTGCTATTGTATTATAATTTCAAGTGCCTTGAATATCTGAGTATGAAGTATTAATATATCAAGTCTTCTGAAATCAAAATGGGTCTGTGAGGACTAAATCACACGTGTGCAAAACATTTGTTACAGACTGATAACAATGTCCCAGATACATTTTGAGAGCTTACTTTAATGCAGACAAAATTGAAACATTGAAGCTAAATTTATGCCAATATATTGCTTCATGAGAGGCCCGATAATTGACAGTCTGTTATACACCTCTGTGCTATCAGTGAGGTACGTGCCAGTAGAACCATTTTTACCCCTTTTTGTTCCTTCTGCACATCTGGACAACAGCTGAATGTTGTTCAGTGTCTGCTGCTGCAGCATTGCTAGAAAGACAGATGAGATGTACTGAATGTATGCATCTCTGTATAATAAAAAAGCTTCTAACCCCTGCAATTCCTTGAGCTAATATTTTATCAGGTAACCAAACACAAGCGAGCCAGCCAGGCCAGACAACTGTGCAGACAGCTTCCTCTTATTTTTAGCATGGCTGAAAGATGGGCCAGCAGACGCAGATGATCATTCAGTGAAATGTAGGACTCCCAGTGCTGCTGTGGAGAGCTCTGTGGAAACCCAGTGTGTCACGAAGAGGAACAAGAAGACAGTGATGATGCAATGTGAGATGCTCTTCTGGATATCCAAAGGTCACACTATAAAAAATAAGGTGTTCGCTGGACTTAAAAATGAAGGCAACAGGTAGCAAGATTTTGTGGAGTTGAATTCATCTTATTTAAGTACATTTCTTGACAAAAGGTGAACTCAATTGAAAGTTGCATTAACTTAATAAAAAGTATATTTTTATTTTTATGGTTGTTGAATATTATGAAGTTCTCATTGAACACATGCTACTGTTCAAAATTGGCTGCATTTATTTGATAACAAAAAGTAAAACAGTAATTTTGTGAAATACTATTACAGTTTATAATAAATGCTTTCTAGTTGAATGTATTTTTTTAAATAAATGTATTCCTATGATGGCATCCTATCCAGTCTTCAGTGTCACATGATCCTTCAAAAATCATTCTAACATGCTGATTTGCTGGTCAAGAAACATATTATCATTGTTAAAAATAGAATGGGAAAAAAAGGAAACTATGATATTTTTTTCAGGACCCTTTGATGAATAAAGTTGAACATATTTTCTAACATTATAAATGTCACTTTTGACCAATTTAATGCATCCTTGCTAAATAAAAGTCTTAATTTCTTTCAAAAGAAAAATCTTGCTGACCCGAGCCTTTGGTTGGTAGTGGATAAGAATGCCACAACAGACATTTGTATTTAGTTTTTTTAACTAAAACATGCAAACATTTATTGCATTCAAACCAAGTCATGTCGGTTTGATTTAATCTGATTAAATTATAATAGAAAAGCTGCTTTGAGATGCATTCATTCTTAAGTAAACTGTTTGTTTGAGTTTTTAGCATTATTTATTTAATCTAAGAATCTTTTTTCAGTCATTGCTGTTCATAAATCTCAAGGTTTATTTATTTAGTCTTATTCTGTAGAACATATACATTTTGATTATGAGCATGTGTTGTAGATTTCCAGATTTTTGTGACATCATTATCTCCGATTCTCTAATCTAATTTGCCACAACATCACAATTAAACAAATTTCAAGTCTGAAAATGTATGTTGTTTGGTCTGAAATACAAAACAGTCTCCGGAATGGCATAGATTCCCGGAAATGTTCCAGTGAAGTCCTCATGATTAAGTGGTTTTAAATGTTACGTATTGGAATCATGGTGACTTTTTCCACATTATCAAAATAGATTTGCTCAAAAATACTGACTTTAGACCTCACCCAACCCTTACAACCTTAGAAGTTTTCAACATTGCTGCTGCATAATTTCAATGGAAAATAGTATTTGATGTAATATTCTGTCAATTTTACTCCAGCTAAATGGGAGGTTTTTAAGTACTTGGATTTACGAGGGAAGTAAATATACACACTGGTGATCATTATAGGTCAATGGCACCAAACTGGCCCATGGGAAAGGGGAACATAGCACAATATTTATAACACATATTAATGCATCTAAAAGAGGGGCCCATGCTAACCAGCCTTGAGAGATATGGGACCTCAAATAAGTCTGCATACCAGTTTAAATACCTCACGTCATGCATGTACCACCATGCATGCTACAGACAGCCAGGCTCCTGAACATGGGAACAGAACAGAAAGAATGATTCAAATCAAACTAACAAGTCTGCGATATAAATCAAAGGCCACTTTGGATGTTGTGTATTTTATTCAAAGGGATCATTCTCAGTTTTTATGGCTGCATATTGAAAGGTAACCATGGAAGCAGACGTTAAACATTTGTTTCAGGCTGAGGCCTCTTTGAGTCTGTCACCATCGAGTGACGGCCTTTGCTTTGATTTCCTGTACTAGTCCCATGCTTCACGGCGCATGCATGCACAATGATTTATTTAGAGGTCAGCTGCACCTATAAAAGATGAGTGACGTGAGAGCGTTGTTAGCTAGGACCACAAACCTCTGGCTCCAAACCCAGTCGCATGATTCTAAAAAACACACTTTACAGACTTTAAAAGGAAAAAGAGAACAGGCGATGAGTTGTGCTGATGATTGTTATATAGCTCCAGGAGATGTGAGAAAATGCCCTGTTTTTAAATAACATTCAGCTTCCAAGTAGGAAAGTCATGTAAACCTGATGAACGAACATTTTTTTTTTATTTTGGATTGTTTAGAGTCAGACAAATAGTAACATTTCCACTCTATTGTTGTATATGAGTTGCCGATCTTTGCTTTACTTTGACGTTCTTTAATTTTCTTCTTTTCTTGACAAATTTATGCAAGATTCATGGAATGGGCTGTCATTTCATCAGCTACAAATCAAGAGAATCAATCAGAGCTCAGTCATACAACCTCATGAATGATTCTCAGCTTGTGCTTCTGCTTCCACATGTGCGTTATGGGTAGGATGCATTATTTGCTTAGTTTTTAATACACCGGTGGGGGGCTTTTTCCTCAAACCCCAAAGTATTCACATGTGCCCAGGCCTCTTGTTTAAATGAACACCTTTCTCTGCAGGGCCGATGCAGAATGATTTCCTCAGATTGTGTTTAGGCCCTCTAGGGGCAGGAAACAGGAAATGGAGGTCGGCAGTAGGTGTTAAAGCATGGCTCTGACAAAAACGCTGAGTGACACTTGGCAGGTCTTCGAGTGCACCCGTTAATGCATCTTTTCCGAGTGGTATTTGTCTTCTCACAGACAGACGGCTGATTGAGTGTGCAAAGATGATGACTGATAAGAGCTGGGCAGAGAGGGCTTGTAAAGCCTTGTAAAATTCCTCTGATTGCTAAAACACTATAACTAGGCTTTTGAACAAAAATTTCATTGAAAAACACTATAACAGGCCTTCAAAACGCCATTTTTCAAAAGGCACACCCATTTTGCTGAACTATTAACACATGAGTCACTTTAAGGCAAGTCAGTCACTTGGTGGCCATCTTGATAAAGCCCAAAAAGAAGATAAAATTACAGTACAAGTACAACTCTTAAGAACATTTTTTTTTTAAATCAGAAAATTGTATCAAGTTTGCTTCTTTATCTCAAATCTTCAGTATAGTACACTTTAGTATAGCTGCCAAGTCTCCATATTAACTAGTTGCTTATTGGCATGCCTATTATTAACATGTTATCTGTTTATCAATCCTTAAAAAGAACATATTCTGCATGACCATATTCTACATCCCCAATCCTTCACAATACATAAACTTAACAACCTTACTAACTATTAATAAGCAGCAAATTAGGAGTTTATTGAGGCAAAAGTCATAATTCATTTGTTTGTTAATAGTAAGAATTGGACCTTAAAATAAAGTGTGACCATATTTTTAATACTATTTTTAACATATTTTTTTGTTTTTGTCAGGCTGGTCCGCCTTATATGAGCATTTCGTTCTACAGTAAACAATAAGGGTAATGCCTGTATCAAAAAAGGAGATAGGCTCTTTTAACTGAAAGGCGGGACTATCATCATGGAGTAAAAATATTCTTAACATATTTACATTTTTATACATTTTATTTTATTATTATATATTTTATTTCAATATTTATATATGTTTTATTTTTATTTATTTAATTAATTATTTTATTTATTTATTTTTGTTTTTTTTTGAAGGGGCATAATTGTTCTTAGAAATGTAAGACAGGATGGTCTAGTGGTGCTGTTTTGGTTTAGCATAAAAACGTGCTAACACAAGAAACCTTGACAAGGTTCTGATCTGATCCTTACAGATTATACAAAATGCTGCTGCAAGGCAGTTGACTAGGGCTAAGAAAACTGATGACGTTACACTAATTTTAGCCTTTCTTCACTGGCTTCCTGTCCATTTTAGAATTTAATTTCAAATTTAGTTGTTTTTCATCGTTTTTAAAGCATGTAATGGTCAAGCCACAACTTATCTCACAGATCATCTTACTCCACTTTCATCCTCCAGATCTCTAAGATCTTCTGACAGGGCTTTCTTAGCTGTCCCACGTTCACGCTTAAAAACAAAGCGTGATAGGGCTTTTTCAATTGCTGCCCACCGTCTTTGGAATCAACTGCCACTGGACATCCATCTTGCACCTTCTATTACAACATTTAAAAACGAAGTTAAAAACATATCTTTATTCCCAGGCATTTTAATTGGATTTTATCTATGTTGTATTGTTTTACTGAATCATCTGTCTTGCTTATTTTATGTTTATATTTGACTTTGTTCAGCACTTTGGTCAGCTTCGGTGAGATAAAGGTGCTATATAAATAAACTTACTTGCATCTATTGCTGACAATTTGGTGTCATGGGGAAAAAAGTCATACAAATTTACAGCAACAAAAGGGCGATGCTATTAAATGATGTCAGGATTTTCTATTATCTTTTTACCTACAGTAATCAAAGCTGCTTGAATTCAAATAAACAAATATATTTTCATAGTAAATTCTGCATGCACATATTGCATCTGAAAGCAGTAAATGTGCCCAGTTTTTTCTTTGTGTTCTTTTTTTTTCTCTAATAGTTACTACATATTAGGTTAAAACAGTGGCTTTTACTGTTGAGAGCTGAACTAATTCTTCTTGCACAAAGACATATCCTGAGAAAATAAACTAGCTTGTTAGCAACCATTGGTTAGCCAAATAGCTGTGTATAAGAGAGTCGTGCCAGAGTGTGTGGTGTCCATGCAGAGTAAATCTTGTGGGAATTATTTGCAGCAGAGGTCAGTGATTCGGTGTTTGGTTTGCTGTGACACTGTGGTAGTACAGTTTTCTCAAACAGACCCTTAACAGATTATGACTTAAATATTTAAAATATGTGTGTTCAAAATGCATTTGAGTTCAGGAATTATTGTGTTTCTCTTTTCATCAATAATAATCTGTTTATTATTTCTAGAGCCGTGGTTAACATCTGGGACATTCCAAGGCATCTCTTCCCCCACGCTTGCTAATATTTGTAAATGTTGATGAAGTATATGATGAGGAAGTGAACAAAGCACAACTAGAATTGTACCCTGTTCCCCAGGCCTATTCCCATCATAAAAAGAATGGCCGGAAGAGATGGCTGGATGAGGAATGGCTTTTTGAGGGAGTGGGGGGGGGGGCAAGCAGTAATGCTGAAACTCTATAATAGATGGTGTTTAATTTCCACTGTAATTAGCATTCCTTTGGATATTTGAATTTCCAACCTGGGCCTATCTTATATCCATGCTGCATTCCAAAAATGACTGGTTAGCTTACAGCTCCTCTAAACTGCCCATGAATTGAGTTTTGGATTCTTGTGTGTTTAGCGTAACAGGCACATTTCTCTCACACTCACACCGTATGACTTTCTTTATCCTGTGCGTGTTGCAGAGGCAGAGACATTTAGCAAAATGTTCAAGCTGCTCTCTTCCACTAGAAAAAGGAAGCAAATTGGCACCAGAATACATCCAGTTTTGTAAATTACATAAATCACCATAAAAGTATTATAAAAGTACGCTGTACAGCTCGTGCACTATGTTCCACGCAATCCAAAGTTGTACAATGTATTTTTGTTATTTGCTATATATCATGCAATAAATAACTCAGCAGCTGTGGTTCACTTTCATTGTTTGGGAAAAAAAATACCTTGAACATTCTACTAAATTTCTTCTTGTTCCTCAGAAGAAAAAAAACGTGGTGACAGTTTACATGTTTGCGTATCATATATTTCACACTTCTTTCCCTCAAATTGTATTTTGGCTTATAAATATTAATATTTGGGCAAGAGAGAAAATACTTACTTTTGGTTTTATGATGTTTAATAATATTCTATAAGAAACATATTTTCACCTTCAGCCATCCAAGGACAAGCTTATTTTCTTCTCTTTTCCTTGAGTCTTGAACTTCTGCGAGTATTTAGACGGCTTTCTCTTTTCTCTTCCCAGAGGCGGCTAGAAAAATATTGAGCATGTGCCCAGTCCAAACTAGTGTCCTATCAAATGCTTTTTTTCGGGAATGTTCACAGGTGCTTGTCCAAGTTCACAGCTTAGGAAATGTTTTGTTTTGTGAGGTTGATCGATAGGGCAGGAAGCAGAATGGACTGTAGCCATGGGCAGGGAATCATTCAGAACTTGGCCATCAGCAATGACCGCGTAAAGTTCCAGGGCAAAACGATCCTTTTCTTCCTTTTGATCACTGCAATGAGAATAGATTGGTCTACATCAGATGGTATTTTTATGTTAAGGAAATCTGCCACAAGGAAATAAATGAACAAACCTGAATAGCCGGAATCTGAGCACATTATCCTAGATTTTTTGCTCTCACTTGTTTAGTTTGACAATTAACAGTGCCTAACAGTAAATATGCATGCATCACTGTAGAATTCCGTCTTCTTTTTTTCTTTTTTTTCCTCCAATTTCACCAGAGTGTAATTTCAACCACATCTTGAATAGTGTATTGTGCTTCTTTCATTCTGTTGTTGAGCATTTTAGATAAAGTTGGAATAAACTAGCTCCATTTACAGTATTTATACTAAATACACATAATTTAATAATTGTGTGGAAAAACTATAATTTATTTTATTTATTAAAATTTTGAAATGGTTTATTTCACTCTTTTATAGATAATTTGAAACATTTAATGATTTATCTTTTTTTATCATCATCGTTATATATTTACATTAAAATGTTTAAAAAAATTATGATTTTTGTAAAATCTAAACATAAACAGTACTTGAAAAGTAGCAACAACATATAATAAAGACATAATAAAACTTTCCAAGAGAGTATATAGTTTTAAACTGATATTCAACCCCTAAGACATAAAAGTACCCAAATTAGAAGAAACACACTTATTGAAATACCCAACCAGTGCAAAAGTGTACAACCAAGACTCATTGGATAAATGTGTTTCGCCATGGCGTCATTTCTGCAAAATATTATCATGCTTTTTGCACATTTCACAACACTTTCAAAGTGAAAATTCCAGTGAGTGGTGCCAGAAGTGTTTTCAGTTCTATCCAAAACAAATGAATGTGAATCTAATAAGTTTTTGTTGTTTTGTTGTACATTTCATTGAAGTTCAGAAATGGAAATGTGTGGCTACTGAATAATGCTATATAGCATTATAAAATAATGTACCACTCAAAGTAAACCCACCAATAATGTTTACAAAAGCAAATGTGAGATGATAAAGCTTTTACTGAGGAAACAATGCCATTTTATCTTGCTTTTACAAGGCATTTTTTATTCACATTTCATGGGACTCATACCCAAGTGCTCTGCATCACATTCAAGATTCAAGATTCAAAGCGTTTATTGTCATGTGCACATGGATGGGCAGTATTTCAAATACAGGTGCATCTCAATAAATTTGAATGTCGTGGAAAAGTTGATTTATTTCAGTAATTCAACTCAAATTGTGAAACTCGTGTATTAAATAAATTCAATGCACACAGACTGAAGTAGTTTAAGTCTTTGGTTATTTTAATTGTGATGATTTTGCTCCCATTTAACAAAAACCCACCATTTCACTATCTCAACAAATTAGAATATGCTGACATGCCAATCAGTTAATCAAATCAAAACACTGGCAAAGGTTTCCTGAGCCTTCAAAATGGTCTCTAAGTTTGTGTTCACTAGGCTACACAATCATGGGGAAGACTGCTGATCTGACAGTTGTCCTGAAGACAATCATTGACAACCTTCACAAGGAGGGTAAGCCACAAAACATTCATTGCCAAAGAAGCTGGCTGTTCACAGAGTGCTGTATCCAAGCATGTTAACAGAAAGTTGAGTGGAAGGAAAAAGTGTGGATGAAAAAGATGTACAACCAGCCGAGAGAACCGCAGCCTTATGAGGATTGTCAAGCAAAATCGATTCAAGAATTTGGGTGAAATTCACAAGGAATGGACTGAGGCTGGGGTCAAGGCATCAAGAGCCACACCACAGACGTGTCAAGGAATTTGACTACAGTTGTCGTCAGAGGCGTCTTACCTGGGCTAAGCAGAAGAAGAACTGGACTGTTGCCCAGTGGTCCAAAGTCCTCTTTTCAGATGAAAGCAAGTTTTGTATTTCATTTGGAAACCAAGGTCCAAGAGTCTGGAGGAAGGGTGGAGAAGCTCATAGCCCAAGTTGCTTGAAGTCCAGTGTTAAGTTTCCACAGTCTGTGATGATTTGGGGTGCAATGTCATCTGCTGGTGTTGGTCCATTGTGTTTTTTGAAAACAAACGTCACTGCACCAAAGACTTAAACTACTTCAGTCTGTGTGCATTGCATTTATTTAATACACGAGTTTCACAATTTGAGTTGAATTACTGAAATAAATTAACTTTTCCACGACATTCTAATTTATTGAGATGCACCTGTAGCATCAGCACTAGTCAGTCTTCTCAGTTTTGTTTTGGTCAGATTTTGGTTTTATCAACTAGCTAGTCAAATGTGTTCATTCAATTTTAATCATTACTGCTTGCTATGGCGATATGACAATATAAATGTCGGCGACGATATAAAGTGTAAATCAATTAAACTTTTTCTATATCGTTTATATATCATCATGGTATACAAATATATCTGTGGAGCTTCTAGTGGGCAGGAGCTATTGACACGTCAGAGCAGTAAATAAACATGGAGAAATGAGTAATAAGCAGCTTTGAGTTTGTGAACCCCAAAGACAAAGATAACTATAATGCCAATAATAAAGAAAAAAAAAGTATAGTTCTATGGGCATACTCACACTAGATGAGAACGAGACCCCTTGTAAACCTAAATGTACTCTAATTAAATCAATTGAAAAGTGTGATATCCAAGTAGTTCTAAAGATTTTTGTTGTCATAATGCTAACAATAGCGCATGCAAAATACCGCCCCACCAGTGTTGGGAAGGTAACTTTGAAAATGTAATAGGTTACAGATTACAAGTTACCCTACTTAAAATGTAATAAGAAGTGTAACTTTTCAATTACTTTATTAAAGTAATGTAACTGATTACATTTGATAACTTTTTGATTACTTTTCTACATTTCTAATGTTTTCAACTGTTAATCATTTTCAAACATGTTAACCAGGCAGGGTTAACCTTACAGTAGTGCTCAACACTGATTACTGTCAGACTTTCAAAATCTTTCGTCACTTGAATTAAGATTATAATATTTTATTTTAAAGGAGACATTGGATGAAAACTATCTTCATTTGCATATAAATGTGTCTTAGCAGTTTGTGGACACAACCACCCAATGATAGAAATTCACTCATTTTTTTAATCCCCCCAAAACTTAAACAGTAGTTAATTATCAAGCCATTTTGATTTTGGAGTGAATAACCAGCGCTCTCTTCCACCTTCAATACCACGATTGAGGTGAGACCCTTGAGCAAGGCACCGAACCCCCAAATGCTCCCTGGGTGCCGCAGCAATATGGCTACCCACTTCTCCGGGTGTGTGTTCACGGTGTGTGTGTGTGTGTGTGTGTGTGTGTGTGTGTGTGTGTGTGTGTGTGTGTGTGTTGTGTGTGTGTGTGTGTGTGTGTGTGTGTGTGTGTGTGTGTTGTGTGGTGTGTGTGTGTGTGTGTGTGTGTGTGTGTGTGTGTGTGTGTGGGTGTGTTGCACTACTGTGTGTGTGCATTTGGATGGGTTAATGCAGAGCACAAATTCCGAGTATGGGTCACCATACTTGGCCACATGTCACTTCACTTTCACTAAATTAATTTATGCCTGGCTGCGTAATTCATTTTACTCCAGACTGTTTTTTGAATGAAATACAACTCAAGGCAGGTTTTGTTAAAAAGTTAAAACTCAAGGATGGATCACTTCCACAGAAGAGAGAGGCGGGGTGAGCAGTGCTCATTAGTATGTAAAGAGATATGCACCAAAACGAGTCACTGTGAACAGAGCTGTTTTAAGGTAAAAAGGTAAACAAGGTAAAAAGGGTGTTATTTTACACGACCACTGAGACCATTTCAAGAAGACCCTAAAGAATCCTACCAGCTTGTGGAAAATGGGCATCCAATGTCCCCTATGAAGCACAGCCACCATAAAATCAGACTTACTTTAAAATCATGCTGAAGTTAAATACAGATTTAAAATCGTAACAAGAAATAATTGAATAGCTATGATACTGTTTTTGAAATCAAATCTTTGCATAGCTATAGCAGGAAACACTGGATCTAACAATGCCTTATAAAAAAAGAGTTAATCTTAAAAATAAAGCATATACATAAGCCCATATAGGAAATATAAGAGTTATCGAATAAGCATGTTATAAACTTCTGAAACATTTTTGTTTAATATTTTAGAGCAGTTACTAGCTGCATTTCCATCAACTATTTTTATGCGCATTTTGGAATATCGCATAAAAAAACGCTGGATGGAAACGCCAAGATGCGCATAAATTCAAAAAATGCCCATAAAAAACGTATGAACATATTTGAGTAGGATAACATTTTTTATCTGATAAGAAAAAATTACCATAAACTACGATGGAAACACATTTACCGAATAAATTCCTCCATGCACATCGAAAAAGTGATGTGACTTTGCGCTTGGTACTTGTTAAAGTATTTTTGTATAATTGTCTTACAGGACTGCGTTCCCAAAAAGCAGGCATCCTCCTCCGAACGCAGTGACAGTATTTATTGTGTCTTGTTTGCTCGAGGTGCAAGTAATTTATGTCATATATGAAAATTATTAGGCCTATATTCAGTGGCTTCTCCTATATTCTTAGTGATATTTAGTGCCACAGTTTACCATGAAGTGACGATTTTATTCTCTTTGACTTGTTGGATGGAAACGGTGCTTTATTCACATATGTTTTATGCGATATTCCAGTTTTGCACATAAGTTTAATTTGAATCTTTGGATGGAAACATAGCTACTGCAATTTATGAAAGAAATCAATTAAATCTGAATGTGGGAGTGTGTGTGAAAAAAAATCAGATGTAACCCCCTTTGTAATGCTTAACATGTTCATAAGTAACTGTAACTGATTACAATTTATTTTATTTTGTAATTCAATTACGTAATTTAGTTACATGTAACTAGTTACTCCCTCGGCCGTTCGCTGAATGCTCTCTCCTCCACATCATGAGTAGACACGCCCCTTACTGCTGATTGAGTAGGGAGAAGAGAAAACCGGAACTGGGGGGGCTCTGGCAGCATCCGATGGGCGATTGTAAGACTTAGGACATCAGACGGGTAAGCCTCGCAGGCGGGGGAAAAGGTTTGAGGATAGCAGAGACAGTTCAATGGTATTCGGCGGGCGGATAAGGACCGCAGCGACGGCTAGGCCTCGTCGCCCGTCGGACGGAAAAAATAGATGGGTGACTGAACTGACGCCGACGCTCTACGGGAGGCCAATACTCACTGAGTCTAACGGGTTAGTCTCGTCTGCAAGTGGGAAGCGGTAAGTCGTCTCGCTGTGAGGCTCTCACCGACGCCCAACGGGGGGCACGGGCACAATCCCGCTGTGTGGGAGGGTAAGCGTCGCCAGCGGTGGGCTAGAAAAGGCAAGGTTGTCTGGCCGGGAGTGCTCTCGCCGGCGACCGACGGGAGATCAAGACTCACTGTGTCGGACAGGTGAAGACGGAAAGGTAAAGTTTTGGTCGGGATGCTTAGCAAATCCCACTGGCGGGCGTGTTTGATGGGTTAGCTTCGCTGACGTAGGAGGAAAAGGTGAGGTTGTTGTCCAGCCGGGGGTTCTTTGCGGCGTCCGACGTGAGATCAATACTCTTGAGTCGGATGGTTGAACCTCGCCGGTAGTGGACTGAAAGCTAAGATTGCCTGAACGGCGGGCCACGTAGCGTTCGACGGGGTTCGATATCGTGGTGCGAGCAGACGGAAAGGATGAGTTTGTCTGGCTGGGAGGCTCTCGCCGACGTCCGACGGTGGCTTCAACAATTGCCGTGTCGGACGGGTAAGCCTTGCCGAGCATGGGACTTTGAAAGTAAGATTGTCTGGCTGGGAGGCTCTCGCCGACTTCAGCAATCGCCGTGTCGGACGGGTAAAGCCTTGCCGAGCTTAGGACTTGGAAAAGTGAGATTGTCTGGCTGGGGAGCTCTCGCCGACGTCCGACTGTGGTTTCAGAAACGCCGTGTCGGACGGGTATGCCTTGCCGAGCGTGGATTGAAAAGATAGATTGTCTGGCCGGGAGTGCTCTCGCTGGCGTCCGTCGGGAGATCGGGGCTCGCCGAGTCGGATGGGTTTAGACAGAAAGCAAAGTTAGGGGGTCGGAAGGCCTCGCGGTCAACCGGCAGCGTGGTTGGCTAGGCCTTGCGGCCGCAGGATGAAAAGGAAATTTGTCTGTCCCCGGAGGCTCTCGCCGACGTCGTTTCAGGAATCGCCGTGTCGGAGGGTAAGCCTCGTCGAGCAGTAGGTTTGAAAAGGTAAGGCTGTTTGTCCGGAGGCTCTCGCCGACGTCGGTTTCAGAATCGCGTGTCGGACGGGTAAGCCTCGTCGAGCAACAGGTTTGAAAGGTATGGTTGTCTGGCGGAGTGGTCTCGCGGCGTCCAACGGGAGATCAAGACTCGCTGTGTTGGACAGGTAAAAAATGTGGAAAAATTTGTTGCCGAGATACCTGCTGATAGCAGGACGGATTTGAGCTGTTTTTGGAACCAGGTGCGACTGGCTGGATTTCCGGCGTGGTCTAAAAATAAGGGTTCGAGGGGGGATTTGGCCTGGGAAATCCTGAGGCGGAGGTACTCGCGGACGGTTTGGTAAGGTTGGATAGGCGAAGAGAGATTGAAAATATAAACAAAGTGACCTTTCTTGACTTGGTCTGTTTTACTTTGTTTGATCAAAAAGGAGATGGTTTCGCTATCGAGGATGGTTAGATCTGAGATGGTGGGGTTGATGGCTGGGTCGAATTTAGAGGAGGCGGTTAGCTCGGAGCATCTTAAAAACCCCAAAAGGCTAAAATGAACATGGTGTCGAGTGTACGGGCGGTACTGGGGGGCTGGTAACACGTGCAGAGGGTGTGGATGCACTTGGTGAGGATGTCTAGAGTAATGGGTAGTCTGGAATCGGGACGAGTAGGTCGGGATCGCTGGATTCCTTTTATCAACATCGCGGTTTGAGAATTGTTAATTTCGGGCGACGGAGCGCCGTACAATAGCTTGTGGAAAAATTGGATACCGCTTATGTAGCTTTTGATGGAGCTGACTTGGAGGCTTTTAATGCTGTTGAGAAAAGAAATAAGAGGTTATTGAGAGTAGTAGAGAATAATTCAGGGAATGGAATGTTATAGAGAGATGGAATGACTTAAAGCATTTCCATGCTGTCACGTATGTTTGGAGTGTTCTGGGGGAGACAGCCTGGATGGTGTCGGGTGATTTGTCCAGGAGGGGTGCTTGAATGGGGAGTTATACGGAGCTGACAATAGATTAGAAAGGGTTTCTTACCTTACGATGTCCTAGTAGCCACTCTGATGGCTAGTGCTGAAATGGCGGTCAACAAAATATCTGGTCATGAACCCTCGTTTAATTTGCGCCACCTATAGGGGAAAGCTGAACAGGTTATTTCAGGAACGGCTACGGCTGAACTCGATGGAGAATTTGGTAAATGGTAACTTTGATGTTCATATTCAATGATTTACGATTGTTGCAGCGCTTCTGTCATGGAGAAATGGCCAAGTCTCTCTCAAACGATTCTGAGAATTTCAGAATCAATTCTGGGCTTAGATTTTAACCAGATGAGTGATGATGATGCAGAGTTGCTTTAGAAACACACCAATGCTGCTGCTTGCTTCCAATTCCTCACGTGCATGCGCCACTTGAACCTTCTGTAAAATAACCTTTCATAAGGTTTGGAAGGTTGGAGCAAGTTACACGGAGATTCGATGGCTTCATTGTGCAGGAGCGCTGAGAGAGACATGCGTTTGTTTGATGTACACTTGAAGTGTGCGGTCTCACCAGTCTGTGTTTTCCTTACAAATGCTCTGCGGAGTCATTATGCCTGTGGATTGGAATGCGGTGGATTTATAAATGTAAGATATGAACCTCATTAACGGAGAGCTGCTCTAATTTTAAATGTTGATGCGCGCTTGATTGTGTAGACTGCTCACGCATGTGGCTGTGCACGACTCCGTTTAAGGGGTTTAATGTTCTTGCGTCTCAAAATGGTTTTATGACGCAAAATTAATGTAAACACAGCAGTTACGTCTTCGCGGATTGAATACGGACGTGATAAACCTTGTAAATTCCATTTCAACAGAGATCCGTGCGTAGAAGCGGCTTAATAGATCTCCCACTGTCTATGGTGTCATGGTAAAAATGACTGTAAGATGGGGAAAAATCACTACACGGTTCTTGGATGCAAAGCGTTCGGATAATCTTAAATACTGAAAGCACTCTTGCTAGTTATGTTTCTCTGTTCCTTTTATCATCTGCTACTTGCTTGCATTGCAAGTTATACTATTTTAGACTCCATTACTTAAACTTAACCATGTGTTACTTTTTATATTTTAAACGATTATAATGGCCTGCGATACATCCGTTACCCAATTAGTCGTTGATGACGGCCTTGGATGAGGGGTAGGCGTCTACATCTGCACCTGCCAGATCGGTGCTCGGATGTTGTATGTCCCTAGCGGTGGTACCGAGGCAACCGCATTTGGTGGGACGAGCAGTGATGTTGCTGTAAAAGAGAATATGGTGATGTTAAATAAAGTTGTGAGCAAAGGCAGCGTCGCGCTTGCTTTGACTGTCGTAGCTGTAGGCCACAGGAAAGGGGTCCTGAAGAGCTATCGTAGCCTGCTCTGCTAATGGAGGTAGCCTCACGCTAGTGTCTGCTACGGGAGCTGGAGGCCACTGTAAAGGAAAAAGAGGGTTATTCATAGCGGAAGAAAAAGACTGAGATGTGTGGGGCTGAGATGAGCGGTGGAGGCAGCTTCGAGCTTGCGCCTGCGGCTGTAGCTGTAGGCCCTGGAAAAATGGTTGACATTTAGCAGGACCGGTGGTGGCCAGTAACGAAGTAGCTTTACTTCGCTACGTACTTAAGTACATTTTTCGAATATCTGTACTTCTGGAGTGGTTTATTTAGTAACTTTACTGTGTTCCAAAGATTGTACTTTTACTTCGCTACGTATCGTGAAACACCCGTTATTCTTTATAATGTATATAATGTGCTCTGGGATGCAGGAGCGGTGTCTGATTCATGAACAAGCTGATTTTTTTTAATGAACCTGTAACATTGGTTCGCAAATTGCTCCAACGCTTCCTTCGCAAGTTGGAATGATCCGATAGCAGCTGTTCTCGAGGTGACAACTCATTGATTCAAATGATCTGTTTAGAGTGATGTCTCCGGTGACTGAAAAAACACAAGATAGGACTGGGAGATCTTGGGGGTACGTGCGCAACTGATGCGGCAAGATAATTTATTACTGTCGAATTTTGGATTAATTATGTAACTGAAATTCATATTTGGGTCAAAACTGACCGTTGTTTGGGAACTAAACCTGTTGTGAAGGGGCTCTATTTAGCCCTCCGAAATGCATGTGCAAATCAAGGTCAGTGTCTCTATGATTTAGTTCAAAAACAAAACATTAATATAGCACAGGTTGAATGAGAATAAATCGTGCACGTTCATATTTACTGTTGGTCCGCGGTGATCACGAGTGTATTCGCAAAAGCATTTATCTGATCCAGCTTATCTATCTAAGGAATACTATGCCAATTAAATGCTGGAAAAAAAAAAGGTTTAAGTACGCCCGGTGTATATTCTGGGCATGGTGTCACGGACCATGGCACTATGTAACCATGACTCATGGTTACATAGTGGCATTAACATCCAAAGTCTTCGCGAGGTCTTTTTAACAACTTTATCAACAAATACCTGCCCTTTGGAGATTTCCCTGAGAATTATTGGCAACATTGGTGGTTGCATGCTAACGGAGGCCGCCTCACGTTAGCATCTGAAAATAGAAGCTAGAGGCCGGCTGCATACTTGCGCTGCAGCTGGGAGAGCCGCGGTGAAGGCTGAGGAGCCGAAGCGGGAAGCGAGTGAGGCTTTGCTGCGGTGAAAACTGGGGCGTGGCCCAGGCTCGTTGAAGGCCTGCTGCTGCGACCTCCGGCCGGCGGAGGAGAGCGTGTGGCTGGTTGAGCAGAGAGCAGCGGTCTAAAACCGCTGAAGAAGAAGCCCGGAGCTCGGCGGCCGTGTTGGTGAAATATAAATAAAATTAAATAGACGATCCTGGGGCCGGCAGATTGACCGGAGGTTACGAAAAATCCCCAGCATGGGTTTCGTTGTTTGGACGGAAATGTTGAGTCTGTGATGCAATGGCAAATGGTGCCACCGAATGCTGCTTAACCGTCAACTAGATGGAGGTAAGACAGCTGTATTTATGTCCAAGGGCTGATTACCTAGATTGTGTACCACC
This sequence comes from Ptychobarbus kaznakovi, assembly GCA_027422405.1. Lineage (NCBI taxonomy): Eukaryota > Metazoa > Chordata > Actinopteri > Cypriniformes > Cyprinidae > Ptychobarbus > Ptychobarbus kaznakovi. Next base: position 40,137 of record JAPDDN010000285.1, read on the forward strand.
TGTGCTAATTAGCCTGAGTATCTGACGTGCTCCTCCCGAACTTAGTTTATAAACTACGTTTCTAAACTTCATTTAAGGAGCTTGAGCATTTAGTGACAGATGTACAGGTGTAATTTTTTTTAATTTGCAGGCACATTTTTCCATTGAGCCTGTGTTGAAAATGAATACTGCTGAACATTGTAAATCTGTATTTTGTGATGTTGCTCTGATCTCTCAAATGCTTTCATTCAGCCAGGTTCAAGAATCCCCTTCTAGATATGTGTTTCATTGAACGTGTCTCTGTAAGTCATCCTCGCCACATCTGGTGTGGAGGAAATCTATCCCCGCAATATTACAAGTAATGTTGTAATTTTTTCTCAAAAGGGCTTCTCTTGTCTATGCAAGTTATGAGGCTAAGCTAAACCTTATGTTTATTCAGGACATTAAGGAAAAACCATATACTGAAACACCAGCTGCCCTTCGCTGTTTTACTTTTTAGCAGGTCTGAACAGTCCCAAACCCATGCTACCTCAACCATGCCATAATACTTTCCCCTTTCCCAATTTCAAAAACATTTATCCCTCTCTCTGGAGTTTATATGACTTGAAACTATTGCAAAAATGTGTCTGTCTGTTTCCTTTTTAGGACTTGTGAGACATAATCCCCTTCTGTCTTTTTCTGTCTTAGCTATTTTGCCGCCCGCAGTTGGAATCAGCTTCCAGAAGAGATCAGATGTGCTAAAACATTAGCCACATTTAAATCCAGAATCAAAACTCATCTGTTTAGCTGTGCATTTGTTGAATGAGCACTGTGCTATGTCCAAACTGATTGCACTATGTATAATCATTTTCTATTCTTAACTGTTTAAAATTAATTGTAAAGTAATTTTTATATAATTTTTTTATTGTTGTGATTGTTTTTTTGTTTTTTTTTTCTTGTTTTTATTATTATTGATTAATGTCCATTTAACTTCCTTTTATGTAAAGCACTTTGAATTACCACTGTGTATGAAATGTGCTATATAAATAAACTTGCCTTGCCGATATCACTTTACATTTTCCCGTTTTGAAACTTTTAAAATCTAATAAAACCACCTACATTTAATCACCTCATACTGTGTTGTGAGTGACCTTTCTATGAGATATAATGAACTGTTTTAAACCGATGGTATGAATGGTAACGCAAACTATAGTAAACACTTTTTAAAAACAAGCAGTAGCTTTGTGTTTGTGTATTTTAACATGAGATACTGATAGGTATATGTATTTTATTTGACTTTAGAACAATAAAAGGACCCTCATTCCTGCTCCTTAGAAAGCAAACCAGAGGTCATCCTTGAGGCAAAGGTCATTGAGAGTTTATGTCAATGGAGCGCCAATAATCTTTCTCTTAGTCTAACTATTAGGACTTGTGTCCTGTCACCACATATTTTTTTTATATTGCTATTCATGATGTTCATGACAACTGGTTTGTTTTTATATACAGTATTGCATGGCTTCCAGAAACTTTCATGATTAAACGTCCTTCAGTATTGCCAGTGTTTTTACACAACATCAAACCGTATTATAAACTTTCTGACTCTGCATTCGGCTCTGTCAGCATGATGATGCTTTATAATTACATATAATATACTGTTTATTTTGACATTAATCTTCACTTGCAGAACCATGCAAACATTCAGGAATTTTAACTGTGGGTTCAGAATTCCACATTATCTATAGGCTGAAGTTGAATTCATGTTCCATGCTTAATTTTCCATGTTTATATTACAGCCAAGCTGTTGTCTAAAAGGTGTTTAGTAAAAGGTTTTATCGGTCAAACTACCACAGAGTGTGAGACACAGAGTATTTAATTGTATTGTATTGTATTGTATTTGTATTTTTTTTATGCAGTGTCCTGACTTTTACATTGTGATACGGAAAGATTTCAATACAGTGTATGTATACTTGCAATACTTCAATACTAAAAGTATCAATACTTGCATTTGCAAGTAAGCTGTTTTTCAGGGAAAGAAAATGGTTTGCAAGTGAAAGCATGACTATTGAAATATATATTTTCTCATATTACCATGTCCCATTAGGGTCTCCATATGACTTAAATTGTGTTCTTGGTGAAATAAGATTGCACCACAGTGTAAATACTGATACTGTACACCATGTCTAATAATATACATAAAAAAATCATGCATGCAGTATAATATGTCATATACTGTTTCAATTTCATGTTTGACCTTTTTCCATTTTAATAACATAAACATGAGAACGAAAAGAAGAATCAATGGACCAAGACCTGGCAAGGAATATGAAAAGCTGGATTCTAACTTGGTTCTCTACTCCAAAAACATGTATAGATATACATTGTGACCTGATGTGACCTGATAATTTCAGCCACAACACAAAATTATGTGACACATCTTCACCTTCACATGCACTATATGTGGTTTGTTCTCTGGCGAGTTGGCTGTGATTTCTTCCATGGTGTAAAATACTAATGCACGGCCATACCACATTAAAGTTTTGAGTGTGAAACCAAAACCCTTTAGTATAAATTGAGATGCCAAATGTCATTCATTGTGCCTTTGATCGGTCGTTTTGATTGTTTTCCACTGCTTTACCTCACAAATTCCTGCTGTTCGAGTGCCATCAGTGTCTCTTTTAATATTACAAAGAACACCGGCTCTTATCCCACACGGGCACAGCAACAGACATTTGGAATTATTTAGCTCCTCAGTTTTTCTCATGACTACAGAGAGCTCTCATCTAATCTCCCGCTCCTCCTCCTTTCATGCATATGGAACAAGTCCGAAGAAAACCGAGAAAAAAATGTGACAGGTTTTTGAGAAGAACTATTTTCTGTCAGTCATCTTCATAATACATAAAGCAACAGTTCACCCAAAAAAACTATGATGCTCATCATTTACTCACCCTCATGTCATTCCAAACATGAATGAGAAGATATTTTGAAGAATGTTCAGCTGCTTTTGTCTATACAAAGAAAGTCAATGAATTAATTAATTAATGAATGAATGATGCATTTATATAGCGCTTTTTTGCGTAATGTTGTACACCCAAAGCGCTTTACAATCATGTGGGGGGTTTCTCCTCAACCACCACCAGTGTGCATCATCCACTTGGATGATGGGTCACCCAAATGGGTCATTCCTACATTAGAAAACTAGACAAAAAACTGTCATACAGGTTTAGTAAACAGTAGTCTTATTTGAAATACTGTCCTCATAAGAATTTCCCACCAACACAGCAACGTTCCACTCCTACGCACATATGAGCATCTCTGGCAAAGCACACCTCTGTTTGTCTGTGTCTATGTGCATGTGTGTCTATGTGTGTGGTCCAACCAGACCAAAACATGTGGACACAGTTAGAGATCGATTATTTTCAATTGCTGAATGATCAAAAATATCTCTGAACTTAGTTCACCTCCCTCTTCAGAGGTGAATGTATTCTAATGGCATTCCCTGCACTCTTGGGGAGCAGGGCCGATGTTTCCGTATTTCACGGATCTCAAAGGTGTGACAAATGCAATACTTTGCTGGAATTCCTGGCAGGAAGATCAGAGGATGTGATTTATTGGGATGCACTTTCTGTATCATCGGGGAAGGGAGAAGCAGCAGAGGCAGCCCCCTTTGATGAACTGTGTGCGTAGGAGTGGATGTCTGGTGCTCTTGAATCAGCAAAGTTGATCCCTCTGGGGGTTTGGACATTCTGAAGCACGTGCCCCATGTCACTGAGGTTAATATATTACCCTTAAGCGCTAAATGATCTGTTTAGCATTAGCATTGTGTTACTGTTATCCTCTCCTGTGGGACTTCTTCTCAAATCAAATCAAATCAAATCACTTTTATGTGTCACATCACCAGCACAAGTGCCTTGGTGAGTGAAATTCACGAGCGTGCTCGGACAGTAAAAAAAACACAACAACAATTTACAAATGAAAATATTTACAGTAGAAGACAATGTGCAAAATACATACATATACTCATACACAGTTACTATAAAGCTACTTAATTATCAACAACACATACACCGTATGAATCTACATTATGCCTATCTATACATATGTTTATACATAGTAATAATGTGAAGGTGCCAGATTTAAATTATCAAGATTGGTTAGCAGCAGTTTTGCAGAGGTGCAACAGATTGCATTTGTGTCGTGGATGTGCATGTATGGTGTCGGATGCCAGATAGGTTATTTGAGCAGTTGTGCTTGATTGAACTATTTAAGTGCATGCATGGCATGTTGTGTGATGGAGTGTGAGTAGGTGAGTTATTTGTGACTGTTCATGCCTGATAGCCTGAGGGAAAAAGCTGTCTCTCCAGTGCGGGATCATGCTGCAGCGCCCTGAGGGCAACAGAGAGAGCAGTCTGTGGGACTTCTGTGGTACACCATAGAAAATGAATACATTGTTGCTAGAGTTTCCCTTTCAATCTATTTGCTGTTATTCAACGGCTTTATTTTGTTCTTGATTTAACTTTAGTTCATGGCCTCCTCTCCAGTTCAAGCTTACATTGAATTCCTAGAGCCAACTCAATTTAATCTTTAAACCTGTCCAAGAACAAAGTCAGTTTTTCCTTTTCTTACTGTTTTTATTAATCTGATGTATTATGTGCGGTTTGACAAAACCCAATTTACAACAGAGACCGAAATGGAGACTCTTAATGTAATATTTTCTCTTGATTTTTATCTTGTTCTCTATGGAAGCCTGTTCCTGCCTGTATTTGTACAAAAATAATAGTATCTGTGAAAAAAAGTTGAAAATAAGAAATAAATCACATTGTAAGATACATAGTTGCATTGTCACAATTACGAGAAAGAAAGTTCAAACTGTGAGATATAATGTTGAAATTATTGTAAATAAATTCACAATTACCTGATTTACGCAATCATGAATTTTGGGTGAGGGACACATGATGCAAAATTTGCTTAAGTGTTGCTAATTTGACCATAACTTTTGTGTGAGAAACACTGCAAAAAGTAGTGACATCTATTTGTTACCTTACACGTGAAGTGTCATTTCTGTATCATTAGCTGTGCAGAAGAGACTAACACAACCATTGGTCCATCAAACAGGTAGTCCCACCCCAAACGAACACCTATCGTTTAGCTAGTGTCAATATGTCCACCTAGTGTTGGGCGATATACCGGTAAATGGTAAACCAGTTTGAATTACACACATATGGTATGATTTTTATTTAAACCGGCATACCGGTAAAAGTGGCTAAGCAACACGTTGGAAGAAAATCCTAAATACTGAATTGGGGTTAATGTATCTCTGAGGGAACTGGCTGTCTTCAGAAAAGTTTAGATGGGATTTTATTTGTACTCTTCCTCCATATAATGCATATTAATATAGTATTTAAAAGCACAGTGCTGCCTTGTTTACAGCGGTGACCAAAGAAATGTTCTATTGCTGCTGTTCCATAAGCGCCACCTGCAGTCAGAAAGTGAATTTGTGATCTCATTCAGTCTGTCTGTAGTCTCGCATCAGACAGGTCAAGGCCTGCCCATGTGGCCGTTTGACTGACATGACAAACAACTAATCACAGTTCGTTTCGTTCAGTGCCACGTTTAGGGACGTGGAAATGTCGCCACACTACAGACCGGTGTGTGAAACTCTCGGACGTATTTTAAAGATTCTATGCTGCAAAATTTAAATATTTCACATACTTTTAGTTTTGTACTTTTACTTTTAGTACTCCAGCATTTAGTTGACCCTGATAAGCGTCTGTCGTCATAGTTGTAAACATGACGGCTTTCTTCTTTCGTGAGGGGGTTTGGCGCCACAGCATCTGAGCGAAACATTAAAGAACGCAACACACACGTCTCCCGGAAATCCTGTATAATTCAACCAATCTGCCGACGACTTCGACACTACTGAAGTGTTTTCAGATAAGTGTACCATATGCATCAGACATTTAGCCAACGGGCCGTGGGCGTGACGTCTGAGGCTGAGACTAGTCTGTCTTCTGCTTCTGTATCTTGCAGATAGCCTATGTATTATTTAGCATAATTTCACAAAGCTACGGTCAGACCATTCTATTTTTGCTTTAAATTTTGAAATTATACAATCTAATTTACATCAAAAACTACTCATAATATGTGTAGCATGGTTGTTTGGATCGTGAATAAAAAGCAGTGTTTTTTGTGTTGTTTTTTTACTGTTTCATGCAGTCTGATTCATATAAAAGGCACAGTCAGGGACAAACCGTGATAAACTGTTAAACCAGAATTAAAAAAAAAGGTTTTAGTCAAACCACTCAGCACTATGTCCAACTCAGTCTGGCCTCTAAAACAAACATTGCAATTCTTGTGTACAGTAGCGCTGCTAGTGGTGTAAAAAAAAACTGTTATTTCTACAAGATCCAAACATTAACCAACATTTTTTGGTTAACTCAAACTGTAGAGCATGACTTTTGCATTGTGAAAGTGATGGGGTTTGAGACCCAGGGAATGAATAAACTGACTAATTGAATCTTGAATGCAATGTAAGTTGCTTTGGAAAAAAAATTCTGCCAAAAGCATAAATAAAACGTAATGAAGTTAGGTTGATTCACTCAATTTTTTTAATGTACCAGTTAATTTAGAAGATACCACAGTTTTACATTTTAACTAAACCTTTTTCTTGTACTGAACCAAAGTTCCAGTTTAATAGCATCTTTTTTCAGGCCTTTAAATTGAGGTGGAACCGCCTCATGTCCGACTCTACATGTGTGCACTCGGGTTTATGAAACAGCAACATAAGAAGGAAAGCATATTCTTTTAAGAGCCTCTCATGCACCCACTTTGGAACATTACTACGACCCTGGTGCTCCCGTTAAGAGAACGCTAATGAGAGAACCTTTAAGTCCAGCCATTGTGGGCTCTGAATTTGAGTTTGAACTCATACCATTCTCACCACAAAAGCTCAAGCCAAGTAATTCCGTGATTCTTTTTTTGGCAGTCCTGATTATAGCCCTACAAGTACGTCCAATCAGGCCGGGCTCGGGCCGTTGTTTTTTTTTTTTACAGATCGGGCTCGGGTCGGACTCGGGCTCATTTAGCTTCTCTCCTTTTATTGTGCCCAAATACGTGCAGACCACACATGTACTGTATGAAATATTGTTATAATAATTATATTGTAAATATTATACAACGCCTATGCAATACACAAGCATGCAACGCATATACGCATACATTAGCATACAGGTGACAGTTGACCATGCAGAGCATCAGGGAGAAGTTGGAGCGTGGGGAGTTACTAAAAGTTCCCAGTGCTTTGGGAAAAGCTGCATTTTGGAAGAGTTTTGATTTGATTACCACAACAAACAATGAGCCAATTGGTCATGTGCAGTGCAGAATCTGCAAACATATCCTTGCACATGACAGAAAAAAAACAGGAACATTAAATTTTTTTGAAATCAGTATTTTTTTTTTGGTGATTTACAGTTTTCTACATAAAATCATCCTTCATATGGTAAAGAACATTATATGAAAATGTAACCTTCATATCTTTAATATTGACTGAGTAAAGTCATGTTAAATATTGAAATTATAGTGAAATTAATGGTTGAAATCTAATTTGATGCTTGTTATCTCATAATTAGATTTTGAGACTTAAGCCTGGATTTCACAGAGAGGGTAACATATGTATACAGCTTGATATTTGTGGGCATGATTGTCGGTGGTGGTAGTTATGTTTGAGGCCTATAATAAAAGCTTACCTCTTAGTAGCGTGTGTGTGTGTGTGTTTTGTGTATAGCAGAGACGTCAGAGAGCTTAAAGTGATATTGATGTTGGTCTTGGGTCGGCATGAATGTGTTCGGGAGGAATTTTATATTAATATTAATAAACTAGTGTTTTCTAAGTCGGTGTCGCAGGGATGAAGTTGCAGATCCCGACTTTCCATCTCCTCATTAGACGCGCCTTTAAGAAATGCATCTACGGATTATGATTATAATGAAAGAGTTTTTGTTTTCTATATGATTTTTTCGTTAAGTACTAATTTAAAGCTTTCTATATATATATTTATCATCTCTAATTGATCAATCAGGCTATGATCAGCTCACTGCCTGCCGCTGGTCGCTACTTTAAAAACAAAAATTTAACGAACAAAGAAAATGCTCCAAAAGTTTTTCTAAATTGACTAAATAAAATAACGAAACGAAATACAATCACTTTGCCATTTCATACAAAACTGAAGTATTTTAATTGCTGAAACAGTATAGTATAAGCTGTTTTGGGAGAAGGAGAAAAACTAAATATGGGCTCGGGTCGGACTCGGGCCGGTAATTCTGATAAGCTGTCGGACACGGGCCGAGCTTTGTGCTGAACACTTTTAGTAATAACTGATTTGCTTTAATGAACACATCCTTATACTATGTGTTGATCATATCTTTCATTATAGTCCTTCGTAAAAGTGCAATCTTGATAACACCATGTTGAGCGACTATAGACCAATATCAAATCTTCTTAAATTGCTTACAACAATACCGGCAGCATGTAATCATATTTAAATAGTTCATATTAATATAGGTTGCTATTGAAGAATACAGCTTTTTCTAATGCTGCTTTCCTCTCATTCTGTTAAACTTACACACACAAGTTTGCCTTTTTCTGCCAAATTCCCTTCATCTCATTCCTTTACTCCATCACACACTTACACATTCTTTCGTGCTCTGTTGTAAGGTAGAAACTGAGAGTTTGCATGATGGCCTTTTCTCAGACTGTGAATCTGATGTATACAAATTAACTCAGGAGCCCGCTAGAGTTGTCAGGGAACTTGACCTTGAAGTTTAATATTATAACTACTTAATTTATGTTTAAACAACAATAATAATTAAACATGGGGTCAATAGATATTTTCTTGTTTTACAACTGAAGGCCAAAAATGAAAAAGAAAATCAGTCACAGCAAGCCAGTCAAACCAGTCCTGATGCATGAGGAGTGAACATGGTCTTCTTGCGCCAAAACAGAAAAGAGAAAGCTGGAAAGATGCACATTTCCATTGGTATGTCTGTATTCAATGCAGTTATGTGTGGTACAGCATTGATGTTGATATCTCAAAAGACAGCAGTTATAGTTTTTCACACATGCATCTTTTTATAGCTCCTAGAATGTGCAAATTAGCTGTGCATTATCTCTGGGATTTGGGCAGGAAACGACTGAACATGGTCAGTTCTGACACCTGCACCTGTATTCACCAACACTATTTATCTAGAGTTATTGTTGACATCTGTTTGTTTGAAGGAGGATGAAGCCAGTTGATGAAGATATCAATTCAATGGCCACCAAGTTTTGCATTGCTGTCTGAACCCATCAGATATCTGGTGTGATGAAAAATACTATATATTGTTTATTAATTTACCACACCCTAAATACATGTTTCGTCCCTCCAGGACATCTACACCAGGTGTTGTGTGAGGAGGATCGTCAGAGACTCCAGCCACCCGAGCCGTGGATTGCTCTCACCGTTACCATCAGGCAGATGGTCAGACGAGCTGAACTCGTACCATTAACACCACACACAGCAGACCAACCTCTTATGAGCTGCACTTATATATATATATATGTCCCTTATATATATATGTGTTGCATATATATTCAATACTTGTCATCCACAATGTCATGCTGCAGTTTGCATAAAATACTTTCACCACCTGTACACTTCCGTTTATGGTATTGTGACAATAAAGTAATTTGATTTGAATTGGTCACATGTCTTTTGTTCGTCAGTTGTACTGTAGGGTGCTGGATAACAACAGCAAATTGTTTAAGTCATGGAAGAATAATATAATGATAGGGACATGGATAAACAAGCAAGAGGAAGGAAACCAGGAGAGCTCTGGTGATGAGAAGGAAACTGAATGTGATTCTATGATGCTCAGGACATTTCACTATGCATGCATTCTGGTGGCTTCATCTGATTAAAATAATATGGTTTAAAAGAACTCATTTTTATTTATCTTCAAAATGATCTGTCTTTATATGCTACTTGGTAACACTTTATAATGACGTTTAGTTATAAGTCATTTAAAGTGTTAAGTGATTAATAGACAGATTTTGGTAACACTTTATAATGATTTCAGATAAGTTAATGATTAGTTAATGATGAGTTAATCATTTACTAAACATTCATAAGCGATTAATAAGTGATATGCTAACAATTTGTGTATGTTTTGGTAATTCATTTACAAGTCATTTACAAGTAATTAGCTAATGATGAACTAATCATTTACAAAACATGACTATGCATTCTGTAAGAATTAACTCTGATTTTAATTGTATCCTTTTGGGAATCGAATCTTATAGATTCGGGTTGATGTGATTGAACCGATCTGATTCAAATAATTTACACCTTATCAACTTAAGATGTCCAGCGTCGTAGTCGAACTTAGTGTCTTATCAATTTATTTTACTTATTCATGGCCAACGATAGTAGAGAGAGGGAGAGGGAGAGGGAGAGTGAGAGACAACATTTACAAATATGGCTTCTTAAAAGAGCTGCTGGAGTATGTGATCTGACATAACTGCAAGAAAGAAAGAAAATATTGAATTACAATTACTTCACAAAACATATTAAAGGTGTGGAAAGCATTGTGGTTACTGTGCTTTAAAAATAGTATACTGTAAAACAGTTACTGTGGTAAAAACATGGTAAGTATTGTTGTTAATGTACTTTAACTACAAATATCACAGTAAAGCTACGGTTACTGAGGTAAACTCATAGTAATTATTGAGGCTATTGTGCTTTAACAACAAATACCACAGTAAAACTATGGTTATTGAGGTAAACTCATAGTAAATATTGAGGTTATTGTGCTTTAACTACAAATATCACAGTAAAACTACAGTCACTGAGGTAAACTCATAGTAAATATTTAAGTTATTGTGCTTTTACTAGAAATACCACAGAAAAACTACAGTTACTGAGGTAAACTCATAGTAAATATCAAAGTTATTGTGCTTTTACTAGAAATACCACAGTAAAACTACGGTTACGGTGGGAGAAGCATGGTATAATTTGTGGTTACTGTGACTGTGATAACATGGTCGAGCGACAGTTACTATGGTAAAAATAGGGTAAATGTTTGGCCTTTTTACACAATCCCTTTCCCACCATAAGCAAATTTAAAATTATGAACTTCATTCATAAACACAAACACGGAACAATTGAGTATTTTACGAGACGGTACCTGTATATGTGTCCTGAAGTCATCTAAATCCATCTTTTAATTTCGCTGGTCTTTGGTCCATGTGCAGTTGTTGGCGTTGGGTAAATGATAGCTTCTGCTGGTACTCCAGTGGTAACTTCATCTTCATACATGCGTGTGGTAATTGACCTTGTGGATCGATGATGCCAGCCTTCTCAGCCTGCCAGTAGGCGCAACAGCCCACTTCTTTAGAAATAGCTTCTGATTATTCAGCTTTGCCATCACGGGAATTAATTTAATTTAATTTATGTTTAAATTTTAATAACATTTCACAACATTACTGTATGCTTCATTAAATAAATTAAGCTGTACTTCTTTAAAAAACATTGACATGTAGTGTATATCAACAAAAAAAAGCATCAATGTTTAACAAAAAAATACAATGAAAACTGTTGTTTCTGAAGGGGAAAAAACATTATGAACTCCTGAAATAACATTGTCCATGTTTTATAGTGTTGTTATGGAAATGTGACTCAAATTGTGCAGATGAAAGATTTAATATTATAATTATATGTCTGATATGGTTTGATTAAGTTAATTAACCCACTGGCAAAGTGCATTACTTCACCCTTCAGCTTGAGCACAAGTGGGATGATCTACAACATTATGATTGGTTTTAAATTTAGTTAGTGCACTGTTAATATCTGTCTTTCACATGTCATGTCTCACATCATATTTTCATCATCACAAATGAGGTAAAAAAATCCTTTATTGGTGATTTGATTGATGTGATAAACGTTGGAAGAGAGGTAGCCACTGCCATCTATATATTGACAGGATGAGATAACCAGCATTGATAGGAGGACATAGAAACACGAACGGGTGGCCAGTTCAAAAGAAAGGAATCCATCTGTGTAAACAACACCTCGTTGAGGGAAGTTATTAATTAACCTCAGTCATTTACCAAGGATTTCAATTTCAATTTCAGTCATTTGCCAAGGATTTCTGACTCAAGCTGACTGGAGGCATTCAGTGTGGTAAAAACCGCATGGATGTGTGCCCTGTCTGCAGAGGGCCCTTGACCAAGTTGACCATAAATCTCTCTGACGCCCACTTACAGTGTAGACTTCTCGCCACAACCACCAGCCACCCCCACCCTTGTCTGAGAAGAGAAAGAATGGGCCAATCTGGTTACAATATTCATTATTTTAATAGGTTATTATTTCATCAACATACTGTAAAATAAGAACTTGCACCATTTTATCCATTCCCTGTAAAGTTTGGAAAAGAGGGGTTCATATTATTTTCCTGCCTTCAAGAATGTCAGCAATGCTTCCCAAGAATCCCATATTGTTGACTTTGATGTAGGATGAAAGGTCCAGCTTCTCTGCTCTCTCTGTAGATCTTAAATACGATTAGATGGCCTCGACATGATCAGATGCAAAGAGGCTAGGACAGATTATGTGCTTCTATGCTTCTGTTATTTTGAGGACATGGTTTGCAAAAAAAGAAAGGAGACAATGTAGAGTAAGGTATATGCTTTTTGCCCAAGGGCAGCAAGAGTTCAGACCTGAATAGTATGTCCCTTCGTTGATTAAATCTTTAGACGCATTTATGAGATCCATGCTGTCTCAGACAGGTGATGTGTACAACATTTCTTCTTTCACAGTGTAGTTTCGTAGTACTTTTAATACTGTAAGTCACACATATCTCTTTTGTTCTCTACTATAAATATTTTAAATGCACAGTTTTCCTGAAAATTAGACATAATTTGTCAGTTGAAGTCAGGAATCAGTTAGCTTCATGAATGATTCATGAACGATTCATGAACACTGGGAAAATATGGTGTAGAAACAATTTTCATTCAGAAATAGCTAGCAAATTTCAAAAATAGTTACAAAAATGTTAAGTAACATTGAATTAAACATGACATTTTGAAGTAGAACACTAAAATGTAAAACATACTCTAAAAATCTTTACAACTTAGAAAAGTAATTTTTACAGTGTACATCGGTTTTGTGAAATCCAAAGTTCTGTCATGAAACTCTAGATGGCCTAGTTCGATAGGTCTAACTCAATAGACCTTTTTCACAGTCCGTGTGTCGTCATATCCGGCTCTAATTAGTAGCCAAAATGAATTTCCTTCTGCATTATTGTCAATCGACAGATGTCAGTTTGTGAAGAAAATTAAACAAATTTAGTTGGACTAATTAGCAATTAACGTCAATATTTGAAACAGTTTATTTATACTGATGCCCTACCATGTATGTCATCCTTCATTTTAATGTTTAGCTTTAAGTTATCTGATCGATGCTATTATCAGCGCTGCCGCTGTTGCCAGTCATGACAGTAATGAATAATAGCTCACTGCTCAAATTACTCCTAGAGAAATAATCGGGCTGATTTCCATTTATTTTTTATATTATTTTGTTTATTCTCACAATATATGTATTGTGATTAAACTCCCGTTTTTGTATGCAGTATAATGGTGTTCAATTGCCCTCAATCACGCAGGATCCTACTCGTTATTAAGATGATCAATGTAGTTATTTTTTAATAATCCTCTATGGGCTGGAAATATTAGTTTATGTTACAACATTAAGTTGATGTAATTATTGAGGATTGAATCGTAATTTAAGTGCATGAAATTTGTAAGCATAATTGTTTAATGTAATACATTTATTAACCCTGTAATTCTCGGACTGCCTTGGTTACGCCAACATAATCCACTCATCTCCTGGAAAGAGGGTCAGATCATTCAGTGGGACCCTTCCTGTCAAGCCAACTGTCTGATCGACAATCCAGCAATCTCCATTCAGGCCATTACGCTCACGGACGAACCGGTTCTCTCTTCTACCCTTCCCTCTGAATACTCCGACCTTGTTGAGGCTCTTAGCAAGTCCAGGGCATCGGAATTGCCTCCTCATCATTTCATGGATTGCGCCATTGATTTATTACCAGATGCAGCACTACCCAAAGTTCGCATCTTTCCTTTGTCACAACCCGAGTCCGACGCCATGAAGAACTACGTCAATGAGGAAATTTCAAAGGGGTTCATCCGACCATCAACATCACCTGCCTCGGCTGGCTTCTTCTTCGTTAAGAAAAATGATGGTGGTCTACGTCCTTGCATCGATTACCGAAGCCTCAATGACATCACTGTTAAATTCCGATACCCTTTACCTCCAGTCCCAGCTGCTTTGGAACAACTCCGTAAGGCCAAATTATTTTCCAAATTAGACCTCCAAACGCCTATAATCTCATCCGCATCAGGAGGGGTGATGAATGGAAAACAGCCTTTTCCACCAGCACTGGGCACTATGAATATTCTGTTATGCCCTTCGGCCTTGCCAACAGTCCTTATATTCCAATCCTTCATCAACGATGTCTTCCGGGACATGCTGGACTGTTGGGTAATTGTTTACATCGATTACATTCTTGTCTATTCTGACACATATGAGGAACATGTGCGACATGTGCGACATGTGAGGAGGGTGTTACAGCGGCTCATCGATCATAGATTATATGCCAAAGCTGAGAAGTGCGAATTTCACCAGACCAGCACATCATTCTTGGGCTATATCATTAATCAGAGGGGAGTGGCGATGGACGAGAGAAGGTCAGAGCTGTTCTAGATTGGCCGCAACCGGCAACTTTAAAAGAGCTGCAACATTTCTTGGGATTCGCAAATTTCTACCGGCGTTTCATCAGAAATTCAGCTCTGTGGCTTCTCCCTTAACCTCTATGACGAAAAGAAATTCTTCAAATCTCACATGGTCTCCTGCAGCTGTGGGGGCTTTTACAGAACTCAAATCACGGTTCACATCTGCTCCCATTCTCCATCACCCTGATCCTGAACTTCAATTCATAGTAGAAGTGGACGCCTCAAATATGGGAATCGGAGCCATTCTCTCACAGCGACATGGCTACCCACCCAAACTCCACCCTTGTGCCTACTTTTCCCGCAAACTCAGCTCAGCCGAACAGAATTACGACGTCAGAAACAGGGATTTTTTAGCCATGAAATCAGCTATTGAGGAGTGGCGACATTGGCTAGATGGATCAAAACACCCCTTTGTTGTTCTTACTCACCCTAAGAATTTAGATTATCTACAATCTGCCAAAAGACTGAACCCCAGACAGGCCCGATGGGCACTTTTTTTTACACGTTTTGACTTCTCTGTCACATATCGTTCCAGTTCTAATAATACCAAAGCTGACGCCTTGTCACGTCAACAAGACTGCTCAAGCCCCAGTAACCCAGAGGAAACCCTTCTCCCAGAGTCATTAATCGGGGCACCAGTTCAATGGGACATTATGACAGAACTTGATAAAGTCAATTTACAAGAACCCTCCCCTCCCGAATGCCCCCCTGACAAGACCTTTGTTCCTCAGGAACTCCGAAGGAAGGTCATACAACACGTTCACTCTGTGCTCAGCTCTGGTCACCCTGGGATTACTGCGACTCTCCACCTTCTCCAGAACAGCTTCTGGTGGCCAACCATGAGAACAGACACAATAGACTTTATTCACAGATGCGCCACCTGTAACAAGAGCAAGTCTCCCAGGCAACTACCATCCGGCTTATTGCATCCTTTGCCGGTTCCTCGCCGACCATGGTCTCATCTGGCTATAGACTTTATCACTGATCTCCCCAAATCCAATGGCAATACCACAATACTCACTGTCATAGATCGTTTCTCCAAGGCCTGCCGCTTAATTCCACTTTCCAAACTACCTACAGCCTTCGAAACGGCGGAATCCCTATGCAACTTTGTGTTTCGCTTCCATGGTCTCCCTGAGAACATTGTGTCGGATCGAGGTCCTCAATTCACCTACAGAGTTTGGTCAGTTTTCTTCCAAAAACTTAATATCAACATCAGCCTCACTTCAGGATATCACCCGCAATCGAATGGCCAGACTGAATGGCTCAATCAGGAGATCACACGATTCCTCATATCCTACTGCCAACAGAACCAAGCAGACTGGAGTCGATACCTCATGTGGGCAGAATATGCTCAGAACTCACTTCAAAAACCCTCAACGGGACTAACTCCTTTCCAATGCATAATGGGCTGCCAACCACTGTTATTCCCATGGTCAGGAGAGCCTACTGAAGTGCCTGCTATAAATGACTGGCTCCAGAGGAGCGAGAACATTTGGAATCAGACTCACACCCACTTGCCACATGCCGTTAGGAGGCAGAAGTTGCAAGCCGATCGTCACCGTCGCCCCAATCCTGAATACACTCCAGGTCAGTGGGTCTGGTTATCTACCCGAGATCTCTGTCTCAAACTTCCGTGCAGGAAACTCAGCCCCAGGTATGTGGGTCCCTTCCAAATTGTTAAACAAATAACACCAGTTTCTTTCCGTTTGGCATTACCCGCTAATTATCGTATTTCTCCTACATTTCCTGTTTCACTTCTCAAACCCGCTGGTGGCCCACGCGCGGAGGAGCAGAGCAGTGACCAGGGCCCTTCACCCATCTTGGTTGACGGCGAGGAGGTATACCAGGTTCGAGATCTACTCGATTCCAGATGACGGGGAGGACTTCTCCAATATCTGGTGGATTGGGAGGGATACGGACCGGAGGAGCGATCCTGGGTCAGTACCAAGGACATCCTCGACCCCACACTCATAATCGAGTTTCATAGGATGCACCCGGATAAACCGGCCCCTCGACCTCGTGGAAGACCCCGACGTCATCTGCCTCCTCGCGTCAGGAGCCGCTCACAGGGGGGGTCTCTGTCTCAAACGAGACTCCCACAGTCTTCCCACTCGCCACCAGAGGGAACGCTCCCCTGAGTAACTGAACTGCATTCGGACTTCATTTTCCACTCACGTACCTGGCCCTGATTGCATATGCACCTGACCTGCATTAGTGGACTATTTATACAGCTCTCAGACTCTCCCTCTTTGTGAAGCCTTGTATTGCCCCGGTGTGCATTTCTGAGCATTTCTTTCCGTGCCTTGTCAACCTGTGTATTATCTTGGATTGTTTTCTCTCATCATGATTGCTTGCTGCCTGCCCTGATCTCATGCCCGTCCCTGGATTCCGAGTTGTCTTGCCTCTACTGTTGTGTTTGCTGGTGATTGACCCTGTCTGTTCTACTACATTTTCAATAAAACTGCAAATGGATCCTCAATCTGTTGAAGCCTGATTACGGCCTACTGTCAAATGGAAAAATAAATATTTGATTAAACTTTAGCTTCAAGCTTACTAAAACTTAATATTTTATTTTTTACTGAGGGATGGAGCAGCAACTCCATGACAAGAGTGAGACATTTAAGATTATTTACAAGGCATTACTTTCACAAATAATTGGAATGGAATTTAAAAAAGTATGTTGATAGGAGTATATTACATAGGCTATATATATATAGGATATTTATATATTATATATATATATAGTATATATATATATATATATATATATATAGCAATCTTATTAGCCTGCATTTAGATTGTGCGTATCTATTTTGACATGCCGTATTTTTGTCCCGTGCAAGTATCATGTCTATTACAGATTCAGAGTGGATCGGGATCTCAGAACGTTCCATTAAAAATCAATAAAGTTGTCTTCACTGCATAATGAATCTCTTACTTACGTTGTGTTGTTCTTTGTTAATGAGAGAGGATTCAAGAGAGTGAGCATAACTCATCACCGAACAGAAACTCTGGCATTTTGAGTGATGGTTGCTAAATCACCAATTGGCTAATATGTGACCCGTGCTGGCAAAATTAGTAGGAATGAGCAAATTTTCAAAAAATACTGAGCTACAGCCGTTTGAAGGCGATAGAGTCAGCAGCCGATTTTGAGAAAATCGTTGAAAAAGTTTTCTGAAGATTCCAAAGCAAAATCACCAAGAAACGTTTGATATTTTCCTCATTCTTTTCTTAATAACAATTACTATATTATTATCACAATATAGATATATTTTTTACTTTATCTTTGTTAATAAAAGTAAGAACAAATATGGAAATAAACAGTAGTTTAATCAAGAACAGCGAGTGATTCCGTCTTTTCTTTTAATGTTTGATTTACATTGAGACAGATCTATCTTAATAAGACCTATTGTAATCCATGGATCTAATATAATGTAACACATCAGATTTCTGACCAGCTAGCGAAACATTTATGTAAGACATAACAGATTATGTTTGTGTGAATCTCACCAAGACATATTTTGCAATAATGTAGCCTAGTTACTTTATCGGAGATTGCGCGTCTTTATAGGAGGGAGGTATACCAGGTTCTCATATCATAGTGTAGCGACCGAGTCGACTGTAATTATCCCAACCAAAATACAGACTACGCCACCTTGGGAGTTTCACCCAAGGAATTATTCCCCAAGGCAACACACAGGCTCCCCACCCCCAAGGCAGTTACCAATAATGGGAGACACAGGCTTCCATACAAAATTACAAAATATTTTATTTTAGAGAAAACAATCAAATACAATGCAGCGCTTGCCCTCAAGCTGGAGCACACACACACAGACAACCCACAGGGCTGCAGTCCTACTTCGGAATAGACTAGGCCCAAAGATCAATTATTATTCATACACACGCACAACCCCGTGCACACAGCAAAGCTCTGCAATCCGTGAGAAACACCACCACCGCAAAAGAGGCTAGCCACACGCTCTCGTCCCGAGTAAACCTGCAGCTCCGCCAAACACAATATGTCCCACATGCCTCAATGGACGATGTAACACTCCAGGCTCAAGGTGGTCAGATGAGAACGAACACTGGATGAAGAATTCCACTTAGGAACAAAGCAGCAGCACAGTTGCGGCAGAAAAGCCGCACTCCAGCAAGTCGTTGCGGGACTTGGAACGTAGTCAAAGCATTCAAACGCTCAGTTTAAAAGGAATCATCATCCATCCGTGTTCTCGTACACGAGCATAGAGAGAGAGAAGAGTACATGCCAAGGAAAGCGAAAGGCAAAAAAAAAGCAGGCACGCACTGGTATGAAACTCACTTGTAGGCCAAAGAAGCCACACAGGGGGGGAAGGCAGATGGAAAGTGGAGCTGAAACACGCGCAGCAGACAAACAACCCAGCCAGGAGGAACGGCAGCATCCCAGTGGGGAGTCGCATACCTGGGCTACCGGTGTGTGACGCTTATATATGTGCGTAGCATGGCGCTAATTACTGACGTCACAACTCACAACCATAACGCATGCCACAATAGTATCAACTGGGAGTGCTCTCCTTTCGTTTCATGGTGCTCATATTTAAAATGGACTTCTGGTGTTTTTGACACTTTTAATTTTTGTTGTAACAAAAAATATTTGTGAATCAAAC